>JABFPM010000705.1:0-25686 GCA_022817325.1 Idris sp. 1 HC-2018 | reverse complement strand
TATATATATATGAACAATCTGCATGTACAAAGATTATTCAAATAAGATATGTACACAGTAATTTACAATAATTTTAAGAAATTTTTCTTTCTCATATCCTTGCTGTAATATTAATAATTGAAATTTTTTGGTAAATTATCATATTCTATAAATAATATACATAATTTTTTTTTTATAAAAGCTTGTTCAAAGATAAGTCATTAAACTGTTTATGTTAAAAACCATATTTCTATTTTTAAGTATGAAAAATGAGCTTATCGTCATCTTTTCATTTTATTTTTAAAATGAAATTATAAAAAAAAAATTTGAAATAAGTGTAAAAATTATAACAAAAAATCTCAAATGCTAAAAATATCAAAATGTAATTGTCCAGTGTTTACCGTAAGCCGCAATCATTATAATCCTTTTAAAAAATATATATATAACATATAAATATCTGCGGCATAATCAATTCAAAAATATAATTTAGTTTTCAATCTTGTTCATGTCGAAGTATAAACCAAATATTTTCACAATAATGTCACAAATATTGAAAAAAAAGAAACATCATTATATTTACAATTCTTTTCGATGGATATGATTTGTTTCTATAAACCTCATAAAATAATTCTATGGAAGTGGTACCACCAAATTCTATAAATAAATCGAAATTTTTAAATGTTCTCAAAGCTCTCTTGTTTGAGAATGATTCACAGCCTCATTTGCCACTTGCTTTTTTTATTATTCTTCTCGGAAATTTGTAATTTATATTTTAATTATAAAATTAATAAAAACATTTAAACTGCTAGATGTTTTTTTTGCAACTAACGCTGAAGGTAAAACTGCAACAAAAGAGATTCAAAGACTAGACGAAAGTCGTTATTTTGCACCTTAGGATGGAAGTAGTAAACCTAATCGGGCATTAACCATTTCCTTCCTCAATCGAGTGATCTCCCAGTAAATGTCATGAACTGAAAAAAAACAAAATTAATTATTTCTGATTAAAAATGTGTCAATGATAATTTTTTTTGTCTAATATTTTGTGTAAAATAATTTACCTGAGCTTTTTACAAGACCTCTTTCAATATATCGTAAATAATTCAAGAAATCACAAACTGCAATTATCTGCAAAAGAAAATTACAAAAATTAATATTTTTTAAGTTTTAGAATTATTTTTTAAAATAATTAACGATTATCTTTTGGCAAACAAAATACTTACTCTATTTCGGCAGATTTGTGAAATAAAGTGCCATTGATTTTCTTGGTCTCCCAGTCTCATACGATAGTGGCACTGACGTGACGCGTCAAGTAAAGCACATCTTCTGAAAAGTATGATAAATGTAAGTTATTTAAAAAACCTCATTCTCATTTTGACAACAATACAATATTTGGCACAGACAAAATCTCATTATATATAAATTTATTGTAAATGTCTCTGGAACAAATTTATTAAAACAATTTAACGATAAGGTAGATTTTATGATACAATTTCACGCCGTAAGTCGTGCGTCCGTTTTATTTGCGCGATATGAGTTCGAATGTCTCTCATGAATTATTAAACTCAATATTTCATTCGTATCTTCTTCGAAAAGTTCGTATTCCGATGTCTAGCCACAAGTCGATATTTCAAATTAAATAATGTCATAAATTAAGACAAGTTGCAATTTGCTCTTCTGTTTCTGACGCAAAACAAAAAAAATTACAGCTCAAAGTTATTTTTATTAAACTATAAAAAACATTAATAGTACAGTCGTAATTTTAATTTTATCAAGCAGCCAAATTATAATTAAAAAAATAGTCGGTACCGTACTTTTCTGTTATATGAAGATATTAATATAGTCAAGTGAAAATTTATTTTTAGGCACAAATCGGCGGGTCGTGTGCAAAGAAATATAAAGTTCAGGAAAAATCATTCTGGAACTTTCGATTGATGAATCGGCCATGCATCAATCTTACGCCAGAACGCGTGATCAGTCTAAGTCTTGTCAATGATCGGAGCTGCTGGACATACGCTTGCATTATTTAAAGAGTGTCAGCAGATTTTATTGAATAAACCCGATTAAATTCAGATAGCTACAACCCTGAAAGAATTATGAAATCTTCGGACATTACAAATCTAAAAAAAGTTCCTACGTACAGTACTAAGGGTCAACTATTTTAAAAATTTCATACCCTCAAAAAATCATTTTATCAAAAAAAAAAAAACAAACAAACAAACAAAAAGACTGCTTTATTCTTCACGTCAAATTACCCTTATATATGAATTTTCACTTATTCATATTAATATCTTTATATAATTGAAAATTAAAATACAGACTATCTTTGAAAAGAAAATAACTTCTGGTCAATCAATTTTATCTTTAATATAGCTAATTTATTGTTGTAATTAAATTTAATTTTGTTTCGTGACAGGTTTTAAAAGAAACAAACAATTACTTTGGAAAAGGATGTTTAGTTTTATCGCTGACTGCCTCAATAAATATAATGCCGTCTAAAACAGCCTGGCGGACTTTTGCTCCGAGCTGTTGGTTGGGAAAATCCAAACAAAGATCAATATCTTCGTGAAATATTCTCGCAACAAACGGATTGTTGACGTCCACCGTGGGATTGAGTTTCCAGTCGAGAAATTCGGCGTGCACCCGGGGATCCCCGCAGGGCTCAAAGCCAGGTTCACGGTCTCTTTCTGTATCCCGGTTGGATCGTTCTTTGTCTTTATTTAACTTGTCATTGTCCCAGTCTTTATTGAAGATTTCGTTGACGGCAGGCTTGTCGCCTGGCAGTGAACTTCTTTGTTCCTTTTGAGGGGACTCTGGGGGTGAGTTTTCTCGGCCGTATTTTAAGTTAAAATGAGAAGGCGATCTGCGGTGCTTTTTTGTAAACAGCCCTTGCTGACTGTCTCCCTGAAATCGTGCATCTATTTGTGGGTGCAAGTGAGGGTTCGGTCGTGCCGGGGTCGACGTCAGCACCAAAGTTTTCAAGGCCGCAACCTCCGCGGCCAAAACTTCGTTCTTCATTCGCGATTCTTCCAGAAGTCGCTCGGCATTTGCTTGACGATTTTTTGCTTCCTGAACCATGTTGTGAGCTTCCTGTAAAATCGACAAAAAGTTAATAATTTTAAATTCACTTATTTCTAAATTTAAAGGAAAAAGTTTGGAATCAATTGTATATTTTAAATAAAATGGTTTTTTTATTTGAAAAAGTTTGCTCAACTTTTTATAGAATGGTTTATTTATTGACCGGTGAACGAATATACATGTACAAGAATATGGCATAACGACGTACATTTTAATATGCATGTTTATGCATTTATTAATACAAATGAAAAATTCATTCTTTGCTTTCATTAGTGTACAAATCCAGACAGACAAATTGTCAACTTTTCTATATGAATAAATTATAAAAATAACTGATAGATTCAGTCGAATATATTTTTTTATTTAATTTCAAATTATGCTTTGCAACTTTTTTTAAAATGAAAAAAATTGTAATTAGCTTGCAGAAGAAGACCTACACTATATTATCCATAATATGATTTGCATACATAGTCGAGAAATAGAAAATATATACATAATATGCTTATTTAGTTTTCTTTTTTTTACTACACGTTATATAAACAGATTAGATTTTTAACCAAAATATCTTTTGTAGTATAAGCCTTTTCCAACAGGCATTGTATATTTCCATTATAAGACGAAACATTATTTTAAATAAAATAAAAATTTATAATACTTAAACAATTTTCGATATTATCAATAAACAAAAATAAAAATGAAGAGTGCGGTTAATAAAATACTTAATTTATACTTAATAGACATACGCCGTTGGTAATTTTCTGTCTCTGATTTGCAAGTTGCATATTTATAAATGTTTATTAACATGAGCCAACAGTTACATCTTTTTAAATTGAAAATTTATGCTTAAGTTGTATGCCAATCATTAATAATTAACAATCCATCTTTAAACATGATTATCTATTAACATTTTTGTTGAATAAAAAAAAAAAATTCTTTGCTAGAAAAGTAAGTACAAGTGATGTTCAAAAATCTTTTTATAACTTTGAACTTGTTCCAATTTATTTTTACAAATAATTTGCTCAAATATAACAGCACCTGAAACAAGCTGGCAGTTAAGTCTTGCAGTTCCGTCTCGACGTCACTTCGAATACGCGATAATCTCAAAACTTCTTCGTCCTTGAGCTTGAGCTCCTCGTGTGCCTTTTTCAGCTCCTCTCGAAGCTTATTCACCGCGTGTTCTTTCACTTCAGCCACGGCTCGGTCCCACTGCAAGCTCATGGCCCTGCAGTCATCTTCGTTCTTCTTTTCCATTGCACATTCGTCTGGCTGAGCCTGCAATTATATACAATATTTGAAATGCCACTTTTCACAAAAGCTTCAAATTATCTCTAAGTTAACACTTTAATAAGTATTTTGCCGACATCTTATTGTTTTGCAACTTTCAAATCAGTTATTAAATAGACACAGTTTGTATATTTTTCTGAGGTTCTTGCAATAATATTATAAGTTGATAAATAATATTTTTTGGGCAGTAATAAGTTTTTTAAAATGTATTCTCACCTGAAACGAACTATTTTCAGAGACTTGCTCCTCAACTGCAGTTGTATTGGTGTCATCACTGTTTATCCTATTTTCAACAAGATCTTGCTTTGCTTCACTCTGCTGATCTGAACAGTGGCTTTTTGTGTGAAGGTCTGATTCGTTGGCAGTGTTCGTTGTGTGCCTCGTTAATATTCCACGAGGTGTTAGACTTGAATTGTACGTCAAGACTATTGCTTTGGAAGAACTACAAAAAGAAATATGTAATTTTGTACAAAATTTGCTATCGTCAACTTTTTGAATGTTATTTTTATTCTAGCTACCTGTCGTCTTGGCATTTGCTACTGTCATCGTCATCAAAAAGACTAGTGGGTTCGTCATCTCGGTCCTCGTACTTGAGTCCATAGCCAAAAAGATCGGTTGTCGCTCGGGCCAGATCAGATTTGAGGATCAAATGATTGGGGTGCAGGGACAGTCTATTGGAATCAGTCTCATCGGCGTACAGTTCGTCCTCGTCAGTCGTGTACTCCTCATCACCAGTTGTGCCGGTACTTCCCGCTCTACGGTGTTTGGTAGTCAACGGACGATAAGCATAATCACTACTGCCACTCGTCGAATTGTTTGATTCCATTGAATTGGGCTGCTGCTGCTCCAAGGCCTTCATTTCCTTTAGTCTTTTTATCTGCAAATTCAAGATTAAAAATAAACAAATCTATTAATATAACACAAGGATAGTTGATGATTTTAATTTTTAATTTAAGTTTTATGTGACTTTAGGTAGGTCGTACTTGAATATGCATCACAAATTAAAATAGCTTCAGAAATAATGTTCAATGTTGAAAAATAATTTGCAGCTTTTTAAATCAATTTTTTGGTTTTAAAAATAATCTACAGCTTTTAAAAATAATGTTGCTTCAAGAATACTTTTGAAATTTAAAAATAATTTTTCAGATAACCCTCCTCTACTATAAATACAGACTACAGAAATGCTTTCGATACGAAAAACAAAAAGAAACAGTTATTTCAGCTAGGCAGAAATTTTTATGGGCACAAATTTTTAACCAGTACTTTTGATTAATTATAAACGAGGCATTCTCAGGCTGAGTTTATGTAAGCTCATTGCTGCCAAGCAATGACGCAAGACGAGCGTGTCACCGACCGAATCGGCCATACTAATTTTCGTGCCAGACAATACCCTGGCATATATTATTTATGGAAGTTCCATATACATAATAATTGAGTCCTCAAAGTCAAGGCTACGGTTAATTATAATAATAATTGAGAGGGAAAGAGCCGGATACCAATTAGGAAACCTTGCAAATTAAGGTTGCGATATTGTCAGATCTAGCCAACAGGTGGCTTTTAAATCTAAAGAGGACTGTAATGGTAAAAAAAAACTAAGTTGCAATTGAGGCAAAAGTTTTTGAGAAATTCCGCGGCAATTACACTGAGTTTAATTAGACTGATAGAAATTTATGGCATCGTTTGACTGGATGAAATTGAGCTTTTGTATGAAGCCGCAAACGAGGATAATTGCAGAATACAGAGACCTTATTGTTGACGAGAAATTGGCCAAAGCTTTTGCCAAAATTCTCCAAAGGAATAAGATCCAAGTTGCAATTAAACTGGTCAGTGTTTTTATTCCACTGGGAGAAACAAACTAAGCTTGATTGTGATTAATGAAAGCGTAGTTCAATTCACTTATTAAGACATTGTTATAAAGTTCACCATTCCTTTGTGTACATGTATATACACCTATATATAAAGCAAAATGAAGCGAAACGTTTCTTTGATGGTTACTGTACATTACAAGTTAGGTAATTGAATTCCACGTACAAATTTAGAAATTTTTGTTTAATTGAAGTTGAGAAAATCTAAGGTCCTAATTAATTTGTGAGAGAATATTTTGTACAAAAGATTATCTGTGTGCACAAAAGAAAATAATTTCCGTAAATAACTGCATTGGTGTTGTCGTTATGCAAGTTTACATTTGAATGACTGCCGGAAATCGGATAATGGAAAGTTTATGCAAAGGGATTGACTATGCGATTAAAATCATCGTTGTGAATAATTACAGATGTTAATGGAAAACATCTGGTTATCGATGAAAAACGTCTTCGCAGAACTATTGTTTTGTTTTTCATCGCCAACATTTTAATTTCATTTGAATGCCAAAATGCTGTTGAAAGGAAATATTATTTTACTGTATTTTGTTCTTCTATTTTTTGCAGAATTATCATGACATTGGTTTTGAATTATTAAAGGTTTTAATTGCGTAGCCTGAATGATAATCTATGCGATGGTGAGGCAAGGACTGTTGTAACAATTTTTAATTGGATCAAGGCGGATGTGCGATTTTTAACCGTAGAATTACAAAAATGAAAAACTCAGAAACAATTTGATCTAGCTTACAAACCATTTATTCAACATTTTTATTGTGAAAAATAGCAACATTAATTTTGTATTTAAAAAAATAGTATTTAATTAGTAAAAAAGAATAGTATTGTGTAAATGTGTAATTCGTTTTTCGTTAAGAATAATACATTTTTAATTTTGTTTTTTCGCTATTAATGAATAACTGCGGTCATTCTTATCAGTCAGAGGTTGCCTTTCATCTAATCATTTGTACCCGTGTCAAGTTTCCAATAAGAGATACGCCTTCATTCAAGTGCACTTGTCGATTCAATTATTATCGTCGAGTTATCGTGGAGGTGGATATTCATAAACGAGTCATTTTATTAGACTTATTCAACTACTGGCAATTATATGCAGTTTTATGAAGGTTTTGTAAAAATATAGATTTATTGGTAAAAAAACATCACTTTTACATAATAATTGACGGCAATGTAAAAGATACAATGTGAAATTTAGCAATAAATAAGCAGTTATAAAGAGTTAATAACTTAATTTAAGAAAAAAAATTGACACTAATTGCTGTCATTACTGGATCAAAAGAACAAAGTTTATTATATGTGAATATTTAAAATAATATTATTTAATTTTAGATTAAAAACAAGTTTATAATTTTAAAATCAGTAACTTAGTTTTTTTCAAATTTAAATAATATAAACTTGAAAGATGTTTTATACATGCTGCAAAAATTTATGAACAAAAGTTTTAACAAATACTTTATTTATTTTATTAAATAAGAATGCTGTCACTATATTTGACCCAAAAAAAATTTCTATTTTCATTTTACGAGTTGTGATATTCTCTAATGTTTTTGAAAAACTGTCTTTTTAAAATACTTATTTATAAAATTTTATTCTATTTGCAAACATTACTACTGTAGCAGAAATTTGCCTTTTAGGATAAAAGGTTTTCTGTGTAGTCAAAAATTGACATACCTGCTATGACATATTAATGTAAGAAATATTTTATTTTATACAGTAACACTCGTACGACAAGTAAGATTTTCACACATGAACCAATAACATTTTTAAAAATTGTATAAAATGCAGACATAAAGATTATGTAAACATTTCAAACGAATAAAGTTATTTTAATAATAAATCGTTTTAGGAAATTTATTTTATCCTGTTTATAAAATTTTGTAATTTAAAATCAATCAAAACTTGACTTTCAATTAAAAAAATAATAATAAGAAAACCATTATCCACGAAGCTCTTACAATCCAGCCAGATTTTTAATTTTGTTTATAATTGCTTTTTTTCACTCTATACTACAGATTTATTATTATTATTTTATTTTTTTTCATTCACTTTATATTATCATCATTTTCGATCAAAATTCTGTTTCAAACGCAAATCATTTTTGCCTTCATTTCATTCTTATTTTGAATCAATAAAAGACGACACATATTCAGAGGCCTGTTGAAAAGTTTGAATAGCAATCTTGTTGAAACAGAAGCAGAGTGTCACTCGTGCAGCAATAAAGAACACAAAATACAGGGTAAGTTGTTTCCTCAGCCGTATTTGCGTTGCAAAAAGTATGACGCTGCCGAAATTCACAATGTTTTGGTGATTTCATTTTCAAAACGGAATTACGCGCGACTATTCTGCATGTCATAATAATCATGGACCAAGAATTGTATGGCGGAAGTGCATAGCGAAACTAAGTAGACAGCGAGTAAAAAGTTTCCAGTTTGCTGGCTGCTCAACAAGATTCACTTTGATATACATATTTCATCATTATTAAAAAAAAAAAAAAAACTTGTTATTCAACTTTCTTTTTAGTCAAAATAAGATATCAACTTTTTCCTTTTATTTGTTCCAATTCTTTTTTTTAATTTGTTAAGAGAGAAAAAACATACACTGTTAAATTATTTTGACTTGTTTTTATCATGATTTATTTGAGTGTGTACGAGGCCAGTTATGTATATATGTATACTCTGAGATGCTAGATTGTTAAGTTTCCTTTCTCTCATCCCATATCGGAATGGTATGCCAAGTGTTGGAAAATGAGAACCAAGTTGATGCGCACATTTTATAAACAGTTTGTAAAACCAGAAAATAATTTTCTGTTCCAAGCTTGAAAAATAAAATTGAAATTTTAAAAAAGATGACAAATTAAAGATTAATTTTATCTTCTTTTAAATTACATACAAGAAAAAAGAAAACCTTGATATTAAAGAAGAAAAAAATTAAATTCCACGTTACTTTTTTAAAACTGACATTCAATTTTTCTCTTTCAACTGTGATGTATGAAATTTCAGATATTTTCTCTACAATGGCTCGCGTGCGTTTAGATCATTAATAAAGAAGAAGAAAAAAAAACTTTTCTACTGATGATAATTTCATTCGGAAATGGTTCAAAAATAGCCAGACCTTTTTTTTGTTCGCAACACCAAGACGCAAATTGCAACTTTCCCTGACAAGTTTTTGTGGCAAAACAATTTCATTCTTCTTTAGTTTCTATTTTGTCTTTCAAATTGATTGTTTATAATTAAAGGAACAGAAATGTTGTCTACAACTTTTACACGCATTTATTGCACTCAAATTATTACACCTGTCGAGCAAAACGAGAAATGAGAACAACTTTGCAGGTTGCCCGTCGCGTACTGATAGAACGGGCTCTGCTTCGGCGTGGCAGAAGCGCCGATTCCTTCGCCGAGAGGATGCTTAGATAATGACCTTTCTATCGCGCGATCTCTCAGGAATGCCAATTTTTATCCGACTGGCCACTTTTCTGTAGGGTTTCATTATGGAATTTATAACACGAACAACACGGATTGAGAAAAATAAATTGTTTCAAAATTGTTTATGCTTTTTAATTCTTAACGTTTTATTTATAATTTATTTGGAACAAGAGTTCAGTATTTTAGTTTTTAATGAGTAAAAATAAAAATACAATTTAAACGGAATATTTCTTAAGTTTCATTATTTGGTTCTTATTTTAGTTTCAAAAATATAATCTGCAAGAAGAATGCTTGATAATAATTTACCTAGAGAAACTGGAGGTGCTGAAGATAAATGATGAACAAAAAAAACCAAGAAATTGCACTGACTTTATATGCGTAATTTAATGTTGCTAATGGAAAGCACAATCGTAAATTATATTATAAATGTTAGTTGCTAGAAGAAATAACTGAAATGTAAATTAAATTTTAAATTATATGCACCTTTCATATTGAAATTTGTTTTGTAAACTTTGAACTATGTAATTTTAGTAACGAACTTCCTGCGAGAAGCCTGCAATTTTATATTTATTATTTTGTTATTTGTACAAAATTCTTTAGTTGAATATTTTTGCGTTATAAAAGAAGGAAGTAATTCAACATAATTTATTAAATAATAAAAATTAACTTTAAATTAAATTTATTAAAGTTTAAAAAAAAGATCATAAAATTATCAATTTAAACAATTCGTTGAAAAATAAACAAATATTCGCAACTATTAAATCAATAGCACAGTGAATCATAAAGGAATTCAAATTTCCCGGACTGTTATGTAAAGGAAACAATATTAAATAACAATTTTAATGAAAATAAATTCCAGCCATTTACAAACTACGCGAATCATTAATTACTCGATAGAATTAATTTCACAAAAATTAACAAAAAATGATAATTACATAAAATTTTTCAATTTATCCAAACTGCTGTATTTTACGAAAAATATACTCCGATTAAAATATAAATCATATGAAAGCCATTTGTCCTCACTTTTCTTGTATACAAATTAAAATTTCTTTTGCATAATATCTGTCTCGTGACAATAAATCTAAAGACTTACTTTTTGGTGTAATGTCCTTGAGCTATTAAACTGAGTGGATTTTCTTCAATGTATTAACCATAAAAGTGTCACATAAGATATTAATAATACAAAAAAGTACAATAAACTTAATTGAATTGATAAAAAATGTCTGTATATAACAAAAATGTGTGCAATTATGTGAATTTAATGTGTTAAATTAAATTTTGTTGATGCCTCGTTAGCAGCCAATAAATTATAAAGCCAATTTCATGAACGTTAATTCGGAACTTAATTGACCAATTAGATTGCGTTGTAGTTGACCAGAACCCAACTAGGCATGACTTTCTAATCATTAAATTATGTCACTTAAACTGATTTAACTGTACACAAAAAAGAAATTTCTTCCGAAAAAAAGATGAAAATTTCTACTCAAGTTTTTTAGCGTGTTGACATTAATCCCACTTTTAACAGATCAGCAACTTCTTTAAATATTTTACTATATCTCTAAGTATTTCATCTAGTTTTAACAAAATACTACGAAAAGAATTATCTTATTTTTTTTATTTTACTTTTTAATTATATAAAATAACATGCAGAAAGTAAAATTCTAAATAAACTTGTCTCAGATAAACTGGTTTTATAAGCTTTACACAATCAGTTGACTTAAACAAAAATTTAATTTAATTAAATATTAATGTCATATTTATAGAACAAAAAATTGATATTACAATATATTTAAAATTAGTATTAAATTTATGTTTAATATTGAATAAAATGTAAGTTTAACTTGAAACAAAGTTTGAATCAGCAAGATTAAAGTAATAAATGTAAAGATGATAAGCTAAGTATATGTACATACGATTGGGGCGAAACATTATTTTCCGCATGAAGGGCGGGAAAGGTGCCAGAAAAGTGGATTGAATGTGAGCGATTCTTGCTTTGTGTGTGCGTCGATGATAAAAAAATATAAATCCGACATAGGTTGCGCTCGATGCATAAATGCACGTACGGATAATGTCAGGGCATAAAGAAGCGAACGGTTCTCAAGTTTATTACGCCCACACAAAGAAGAATTCATGCTAGGCATTGATGCGTGTTTTCGAGTACACGCGCACGCAAATATTCACACGTCCTGAGCCGTGACCTGAGTGGGACTGTGTGTATTTGAAAAATAATCTCCGACAGACCCAGTTTTAATTTTCAGAACATTTTAAGGCTAAGTTGAAATCATAGTTCCAATTCCAAATTATATTTATAAACTAGAAAATAATAATTGATAAGCTTTTAAATTGATGTAATCATCTCAAATTGACTTAATGTTAATAACTAGAGATTATAAGTAGATTAAATGTATTCCAAAGTTGATGAGAGTCACGCACGGTATTATGGGAAAAATTAATTAAACGTCAGGAATTTTGTTTTAATTATTATTGAACTATTTAATTCTATTGTAATGTGTTATTTTTATTTTTATAATAACATTTACTATAATGAGATATAATAATTTATCCTCTGCTAATAGGATATATATCGATATTATTTTAATTAAAACTCGTCTTAGTTATAGATTATAGATATAATTATAGCCAATTGAGGTAGTTATATTCGAAAAAGCTTATGTTGATTAAAGAGGCTTTTAATGAACTCTAATTTGGGGATATTCATTAAAAGAAGTAAACGAAATTGGAGCAGAATAAATACTGTAATTTTGAAAGCTTTTTATATATACATTTTTTATACAGTAATTTGTCATACATAAAAAGAGATAAATTTACATAAAAAAATTTCATTTTTAAATTGAGTTTGGTGTCTTTTGTCAAAAGTTTTCCCAGATAAACTTAAGAAACGCAAGTTTTCTTCAATATTTCGTATAATTGTCTTATTTTTAACAAAAAAATAAAAGATGAAATGTGGCGAAAGAACTTGACAAAACTGAAACGAGAATATGAAATTAGGGTAGACAAAGAAAGTCGACAACAATTTTTTTTTTCAAAAAGACAGCATTTTGCTCTTAATTAAATATCCTTTCAAGTTGCAGATTAATTCAATTATTACTAAAAAGGTCAGAAAAAAATCCTATAAAAAATTGGAATCACAAAAAAATGATAAACGAATAAAAAGTTCTTTCAGACAGGCACCATCACTCCAAGAAATATTCTGTTTGAATCAAAAGGAACATTCTTTTGGAAATATTACTTAAATATCTTTTTAATAAAAGACATATAGTAAAATTTATACTTTCAATATATAAACTTTAATAGAACATTATATAATGCATTAAACAACGTAAGTAATTTTTATATTATCTTTATTTTTCATGTGTGTATATATCGAAACCACATTGTTAATTATTCAATTGTTTATTTTATGTAAAAATGTGAAATAAATTGAATATTTATTTGTTTTTACTTTGCCTTTTAACTGAGTAAATTTGGTGACAAAATTCATTCATTTATCATTCAGTTATTACATCTATAAATTGATCTATAAAAATATGGTTAAAAACTACTGTATGTAAGAATCTTATATAATAAGAGAAAAAAATTAATCAAGTTGTCACCTTATTAAGATTTTTGGACAGTATTTTAAATTAAGAACTATTTTTAAAAAAACAAAAAAGTAAGGTTTCTGAGATATATTCTTGCATTAGAATGCACAGCTTCACCAGTTTTTTTTATTTTTTATTTTATAGACAGTATTTTTTGTATAGGTAACAAAATGTAATAAATAAAATCATTTTCTCTTTGAAGCTTTTGAATAAAATATATTTTTATTTTTTATATGACAAAATCATTATAATTATTGTAATGTCAACTACATTGTTGTTTTTTATACTTTCAAATTATTTTCGCTGCAATAGATGAAAAAGTTAGCATTTTTTATCATTTTAATTAAAATTTAATGGGTCCGAAATTTTTGAATTTTATCGATGTCAATCCAGTATTTAAATGGATTAACTAACTGATATTTTTGTTGAAAATACTTTAAATTTGAATAAAAATAACATGTTTTATTTTAAAAAATATATTAAGGTTACCACAGATGAAATTTGTCGAAAAATGGATGGATTTTCAAGTTTCAATATTTAAACAAGTATGGCTACAGATTTTGAAGTTAGATGTAATATTAAAACTTCCCAAGTCTCTATTGGCAATTATAAATTATTAAAAATAAAATGATATAAAACTCAAAAATCTATTTGTTCACAAATCACTCCGCTAGTCACCAAATCACCCCATTCTACCTTATTTTATATTTTATATATTAATGCTAGATAGGTTTTTCAATAATAAAATATTAGACAACAAATAAAATTTAATTGTCATAGATAATTTACTGTTGTAATATAAATTATCAAAATTGCTTATAAGCCATTCCTCGTTAAACTAGCGTAAACTCTCTTGATAAAAAAATCATAATAAAATTATTAAGAACACTGTTACAGAAATTTTTTAACATACTGTAAAAAATTAAAATATTTCTTCTAAAACATATTGGAAAATCATAATGAATCTTTTTAAAATGCTCTTAATAATTTATAATAAGAAATTAAATTATTCACAATAAAAAACATAATAGAAAGCTATCAATTATAAATAGTTCATTTTGTTTACTGTAAGTAAAAACAATTAACTATTTTATACATTTTTGCGTTATACTTTAATGTTTTCTTATAATTTAATTACTTATTATGAATAAGTACTAAGATTTATTGTGATTTTCTAATATATTTTAGGGAAATACTTTGATTTGCCACAATATATTAAGAAATTTTTGCATTGTTCTTAATAATTTTATTATGAATTTTTTAGCAAGAATGTCTAAGCCAGTTTAACGTGGGATTATCTTTTTGACAGAAAATTCACATTATAGACACTATTTATATTTAAAAATGACATTGCAATCATAGATTTTGTTAAAAAAATCCATATCATTCTCTTGCTGTTTAATATTGTCTACGATTTAGATTATAAACTATTGTAGCTTTATGTTTTATTGATAAAAAAAAAAAAGTGTAAGCAGCTAATTGTTTTAATGTTTTTATAAGCTTTAAAATTATCAAATTAATGTAGTGATATTAATATGTAATAAAATCTCCAATAAAAATTAAAATGACACTTGCCTCAATGCAATTTCCATTTTGAAATAAAAATATTGGATTCAAAATGATTTCTGCTTCAATGCAAAATCCTTTTGGAAGTATTTCAAAATGAAATTTGCTTTGGGAGAATACAATTTCTTTCGATTCGATGCATTCATTTTAAATTTAGAGTACGTCCAGAAATAAATGAAGTTGTATAAAATATGTATACACTATTTCGAATTTTCTGCTGTCAATTGCATGTAAGTTTCTACTAGACTTGTTTCAACTTTTTCTTTTCGAAATGCGTGTCAGAAGGGGACAGAAAATTTTGTACGAGATGCACTGCGTTTCCACGTGATGGCAGCCGTCACGCGAGTGGTACAGCTTGGCACGAGAGTACGTTTCTGCACGTACAGGTCAGTCGACACTGTTATATGGATGCTTATCCCATTATACCCGATACAAGATATGTGGGACAAGTATATGATCGATGAAAACATGCTCAACAGAAGTACTGTCGCAGACGTGCGTGTCTCGTGTACAAAAACGTGTTGCACTTTACCACAAATAACTCAATTTTAAGCAAACAAAAGAAATTGTAATTGAAAACATTGAAAAACAATTATGTAAATAAAAGAAGAACAAATCTACTTAAATAATTGTATTATGAATATATTTACAAGATTATTATTTTATAATTATAATTATTACTTGTTTGTATAATTTAATTGAAAGAACATTGAATAAATATTGAATTTATTAGTGAAATGTTATTGAAAGTAAAAGTGAAAACTGAATATTTGATTAAATTAAACTTTCAAGATCACAGTGTTAACTTATCATAAGAGAAAGTCGGACAGTATTGGTTGCTGTTTTATCACACTTTAGTTTCCGGTAATGAAAGAAAGTATGTTTAATGGCCATTAGTCGATTTTTCGCTTTTCTTAAAAACAAAAACAAAAAAAACATTAAAGAGCAAGATCCATTAAAGGCTGCCTCTGGTTTACAACGTTAAAATTCAAATCGTGTCAGCAAATTCCACTGATTTGCATAAAACACATTTCACATTTGAAAACGATTTGCAATTGGAAATCTTAGTCTTGTAACCAACAAACAAAATGTAAAGTAATTGAAGTATCTTAAAAATTAAATATATAAAAAATGCAATAATTGTTTACTGCAATCATCTTTATTACAAAGTTCATATTTCATTAAATATAAATTGTATTTTACACTATAGATAAAAAACGGAACACCACCCGGTTTGTGTGAAAAAGATGTCTTAACTTCAAATCGTCATAGCTTTGCTAATTTGGCAGGTACATGTAAAAATGTTGTTGTTCATCTGAAAGCAAAGTTATGGCAATTTGAAGTTAGAAATTTTTTTCATACAAGCCTAGTGTTTCATTTTGTCCTTCATTGTATCTAGTAAGAATTCTGTTATAATTTGAAAAGAACAAAATAATGTTCATTTTGATTGTCAGCACACATAATGAAGATAAATTGTCAGTCAGTCAGTTAGAGGAATATATGATGACTGAGTTAAAAAGTCTTGACGAATCTGTCATAAGAAAAGAAACGAAATGTGCAGTTATTGGAGTCACACTGCTGTGTCAGGGCTAAGTACGAATCGACTTTTCTGCCGAGATATATGTAACAATAACAGGAACCTCTGCTTCTGTGAGTTCGCCCTTCCGTTTCCTGCATTTAGCATATGCACGAATAGGATTTGATTGTGCTCCGAACAATGAGAATCTATTGTATTGTTTAAAAGAAAAAAGACACGATTAACAAGAGTAAATGTCATGATAATCTGTCGATAAAACCTTACTGAATATTCATATAATTCTTATTTTTTTAATCTTTAATTTACCGATATAAAATGTATATAGTTAATCATTAATATATAATACAGCAACAAAGGAAATGTATTAACATTTTAGAGAAGCTTTTCCCTGGAAATACATTTCGAAACACGAGAGAATAGAAATAAATCTGGCATTAATAATAAAAAGTACGTTGTTTCTGATCAAAATTGAAAGCAGTATCGTTTGCTGACAAGCCATTGTCGAATTCAGCCGCAATGGAATACAAATTCGTCGACAAAATTGGGAGGAAATAAAGGAAACAAGACAAACCGAGAAAAATGCAAGCAGACGCTCAGAGTTGAATAAACTGATTTCCACGAGAGACTCAGTGCAATTTTAAGTTCAATTTCTCTTCTTAATTTGTACGTGATATTGGAAATCCGAGAGCCGATTTTTGGAAAGTAGAATAATTATTTCCATCAAAAATTCGGCTTTTAATTCCAGTTATGCTGAATTACTCTTAAGTACAAAGATGTTTATTTTAATGTTAAGTAAAACTTTGGTAAATACATTATAAAATGCAAGAGCCATTTTCATAACTTCTTGTGCAAGTTATTTGCATAATTTCTTCTCAGAATAAGAATTCACCAAAATTGTACAAAGTATCCTCAGCTTGTTTTAATTAAGCTGTCCATTAATTAATTTTTTACAACTTGAATAATGTAATTTAAAATCAACAAATGGTGGAAACAAAAATCTTTGTTGTCTTTTGTGTATATATAGTTCATCTTGCGTGAGTCAGTTTGTATACAAAAGACCATGTGCATTTAAAGTACATTCTAAAAACAGGGAAAGCAAAAAAAAGATCTTTCGATATAAACAGGATGATCTTAAGCCCAAGGCATTTAGCGAAATAATGTGACGGATATTAATGAAATAAGTTTGCATGTCTGAATTCGTGTGAAAAAAGCGATAACATCCGCTCGATGTTTATGAGCCACCGCGAAATGGACACTCGATATAAATCGCACCAGCTATATGGTAACGGGAAGTCGTGACCGGGCGCTCAAAAACTTGTATTACCGGTTCTTTCTGGGTTCCCGCGGGCTGCTTACATTTTCAGCTACAAGTATTTACTTTCAGATCACCGAAATCAAAGATAAACGGATCATCTTCATTTATAGCAGAATGACATGTTAATTGCAGCTTTTTATGTGTTAAACAACTAATATCAATTTTGAACCGCTTTTTTTTGTTTTTGTTTAATAAGCAATTTTTTTTTTGTAGTATTATCTAACTGAAATACATACATGTAAAAAAGGTTTTTTAAAATTGAGAAACAAATTTTGAAAATCAGAAATTAATTTCTACAAACTGGAATCACGAAAAAAATTCTGATTTTTAAGAAAAAATGTCTGGTTTTGAAAACACGTTTTTAAAACTCAAGTATTACAAAATCAGTCATTGAATTTCTGGAAATTTTCTGAATTTCTGGAAATTTTCTGAATTTCAGATATTAACTTTCTGTAATAATTTTGAAAAATGTTTCAGAAATTCAATTACTGATTTTATTCTATTGAAGTTTTAAGAATGTGTTTCTTTATTTCTAAAAATCAGAAATGATTTTTGGATTTCAAAAATATTTTCGCGAATCTTTGCAGAAATTTATTTCCAATGTTCAGAATTATTTGTCTGAATTTCAGGAAATCCTTTTCCACGCGTGAATCTTTAGATTTCATAAAGGTAATTAAAAATCCAACTGACCTTCCAATAATGTGTTTTTAATTTGTGAGCACAAGTAGAGCGATCTAACGGTATTATACGACAAAAGTCAAGAATTTGTATGTGAGTGTATAGATATAAGTATATGTGTTCAGTATAACTTGCTCGAGTATAAGTTTGTTTTAATTTTGTGTACGTTAAGTGAGTGAACATTGGCAGAACGCCCGCAACACAATTCGGCACGTACAGTTATTGCAGCAACATATACAAGCACCAAGTCTTTGATATCACTAGAAAATCATAAATCTGCGTGTATTAAATTGAAATTTCAAGAAGTGAAATGATAATACTTTTCGTAATAATTCAAAGAACAAAACTTGTGCATGACATTGATTTGTTCAAACATTTATTTCTTTTCTCTAAAACGTCCACTTTCCATCAACAATTTTCGTGCTTTGATTTTGTGCATTGCACCAATAATAATTCAAGCCAACCGCATTATCTTTTAAAACTCGCAGTTTTATTTGCAACAGACAGTAACTTCTCTCGTCGACAAAACTTTCCAAGTATTTCGCAGTTCTCTCCTCATTTTCGCTCTGTTAATTTTTGTTCGAGATTGCAGTGTTGACTTGGAAATATATGAATTTTTATACATATTGTTTTAGTAAAACTTAACAGAAATTTTACTAAATTATACTATACATTTATATTATAATAATTTAAGTTTGGTACACTAAGTCTATGCGGCACAGGTTTCACCATTGTGCGGTGCGAACCAGCTGGTGAAAGTTGTCGCTGCCCTCAAGACCCGAAAGCACGTAAGAAGAATTGCTCAGGTTACACGATTGCAGTAAAATCTTGTGCACGTAACCGTCTTTTACAATTAACTATAAATTTTAATAATTCTGCGTTGCGTTATAGAAAATTTATGAACATTTTTTATTTTTAGTTGCTGTCAAAAAGAACTGGAAAAAATATACAATTTTCCTTTAAGTGTCACAGTTTACATTTTTTTTTTGCACACAAAAAATATTTTTGACTTTTGTGGAATTGAAAAAATGCTCCAAAATTGTCATCAATGTTGTCAATTTTCAAAAGACCGTTACTCTGTATCATCATTTTGTTATAGAATTATTGTTGTAACTGACCGATCCTGAGAATTATTCATTCTGACAGAAGCTTGCAATGTGGATCAAGGCCTGAAACTAGTCAACGAATGATTTAATGTCAACTTACATATTTTATGTCGAGAGTTTATGGAAATTAAAAACTTGATTTGCGAATCAATAGCACAAAAGAAGAAGAAGAAGAAAAAGAACATTATTCTCACACTGAAGTAAAATTGAAGTTAATTGTTTAATCCTTTATTTAAATTTAATTTTCTTTTACTCGAGACAATTTGGAACTTGAGAATTTTAAATTCTGGAAATTAACATAACCGTAGCCATCTGAAGCTGAGAAAACAACTCAATTTTAATATTAATTCGGTACTTTAATATAATAGAAGGAAAATACTGAAGTTTGTGTTTTGTACCTGTATTTTACATGGAATACGTTGGTTCGCTATAATTTGTGCTTTTCTAGTGACAGAAATAATTAAGACTGGCGAGATTCATTATAGTTTGGTAAAAGTTGTTAATTTGTAATCAAAGTAAGCACAATGCATTAGAGTAGCGGGCTGTTGTGTTATTCAATTATTTAATATTGTTATGCTGTTAACGTGACTGAAAGTAGGAAGTTTCGTAATTTAGATCAAGGCCTAAAATAAGTTCAACGCTGATTAAATAATGTGTACGCCAGCGTTACTTGAATGAATTAATAAAATTATTATATGACAAATAGAGTAATGGAATTTTAACTTAAATGTAATAATAAACTTGGTAAAATTAATTATAAGATTCGTTTAATAAATTTTAATTAATGTAGGAACCAATTTAAATTGTACAAAATTCCATTTATGTTTTATCATATATATATATATATATATATATACAATAATATTTATTACAATACACGGGTTCTTACTAAAATAATCTAAAATTAAATGTGAAAATATCTAAATATAATCAAATTTAAATGCAAAAGTAACAAATTATATTTGTCCACAATTTGAACTTTCAAAGAGAAACTTTCAATTGCAACAAGTTTGTACAACGAATCAACATTCCATATCTAAAAACAATATTATTTTCATTATTCAAGACAGTTTAAACATTATCGTACAACATTATTGAAATTTTTTGTTAGCAATTTCGTGTAACAGAAGTGCGTAATGGCAATGAAATATTTTGCTATTTAAAATTGTTCTTGAGTACTACATTTATTTAGTAAAACTTTTTTTTCGTTAATTTTATTATGTCTAATTTTCTTCTATTACATAATAACATTTTTCTATTGATTACATTTTACATGTAACCGTAAAGCATGTTAAGCAAATGAAGTGTAGAATAAAAGACAACATTTCAACAAAAGGTGACAACAATTTAAGAGGTGCTGGTATGTACTTCAATTTACATTTGCATTTAAATATTCATAAATCATGTGAGCAGCATTTGTTATGAAAATTCAAGCATTCACAAATGTTTGTGAAACTGGACACACAGTACCTGCAAGAATAAATGCGAATAAACAAAAACTTGTTACCAAATTTTGAATAAACAATATAAACAAAAGAATAACAAAATCAATTATAAATATTAACAATAACTTGAATCCCACACAAACTTGATGTCAACATATATATATATCCATGACACTAAATGTGAATCATAATTTATTATTGATTCCCTTAAAGCACAGCATTTATTTTGACAATATCTATCATCAGATGTGACACCAAAACAGTAACACTGTCAAAATAAACAAAAGTCAACGGTTCAAAATAAAACTTTCGAAATGAGGATTGAAGAGAGAAAATATAACGCCGGTAAATGGTACAATTAACAGCCAATCAGGGATTTCCGACTGCCAAGTGAAAAGAGAAGAATCCCGCAGCATCCGAATCGATGGACCAATTAGCATTGAGATTGACTCTTACTTGTCAAGTGTCGGACTCAATCCATTTATTTCGCTCGTTGTTATTTGCGATTGACAAGTCAGCACTTGGTTTGACAGCTTTGTTTCACGCGCAGTGTCTGTCAGTCTTTGCGCGGACGATTTGACGATCACCTCACTCACGGAAGAGCATAACAAACACTGTCAAAGCGGCCGATGCTAGTGAAAAGCCGTGGCACGGTGCTCAACACAGACAAAGCTGGCACAATAAGTGTCGGCTGTCTTCGGTGAACTCCGGCGCTGCTCGGGTGATTGTGATTGTTGCGCTCCCAGTTATATATGTAGCAGGCCTTAGCAACTTGAACATGTATGCTGTGTAAATTAGTGTCTCTCTTATTGACGCTCAATGTAGGTGGCGCTGCAATCTATCCGATCTACTTGAAGTTTGTCAATTTTGACAATTCTGAGTAATGTGATTTTTAAAAACATAACCTAATTTAATTTTAAAAAAATCGGAAATAGTAGTGAGCAATAAGCCTCTGAGTATATCGAGTAAATATATTTTATATTTAATCAAAAAGAATGCCAACACGATGTGCAGCATCAGGCTGCAAAAAAAAATAAATAGCATAAAAGTACAATTTTAAATTTTTATATTAAAGTATATTTTAAAACTTAATAGTATTTTTAAAAATATTAAATCAAATCCATTTTTTTTATTAATATTACATTTTTTTATTAATCCATTTATATAATTATTTGTTAATTATTTTATTATATTCTAACATACATAATAAGAATTTTATTTTTATTTTGTTAATAAGAATTTCATTATTAATAAACAATATTGATTTCTTTTATTTCTCAAGTTTGATAGGATTTATGTTCCAACTATTTAAATTGGTTTTTAAATTTATCCTCCATTTTTACATGCACATAATATAATGTGACATATTCATGCCGGTCTGATCGACAGTATAGACCTCTGGCGGAAGGATACCATTAAGTGGACACGTGAAAGAAAGCAGTTGCTAAGGCCTGATATGTAGCTCAACCAACCCAGTGACACGATGCTTGTGGGATTGAGGGTTAAAATCCTACTGAAATGTAGTTGAAGTCGGAGTACTACTAGCGCACTCTATTTCTACGTAGAAATAACTAGCTATTTAATATACATTGCTGGTTATTTCTAAAAGTTTAACAAAAAAACACTCTCACACTAGAGATGGGCGATGTTTGAAAAAAAATCGATGTTTGGTAATCGATTTTTTTCATAAATCGATTATTATGAAAAAATGTTTTAGGGAAAAAATTGATTAATCGATTATTACACATTCTTAAAATTCTACATAAAATGGTAAACAAAATTAAAAATACTGAACTTTGTCAGCATGAATTAGTAATTTTTCCAAGTAAAAAAATTATAAAACATTTTTTTTAATCAAATAATCATTATATTATATTATAAAAGCTTTGATTGTCAATAAAAACAATATAAAATCTAGATAAAAACAATTTCCTAAACAAAATTTAACTGCAGTACTTCAGTCCAAAAGAAAATAATTTTGGAAATTCATTTTTTTGAACATCCAACATTTTAAAGGATTTTCATGGCGGTCGATCACGTTAAAATTTAAATAAGACTTCAATTCTTCATACAAACCATCAGGAGTTATCTTATCTTTTGTGTTTAAAGATTTGACTAATTTATTGTAAAAATCCCAAAGGTTAACAATTTTATTTTCAAATTGGCTTGACATCTCATTTTGTGTATCATTTTCTTTAATTTGTTCATCAGACTGTTTTAATAAATTATTTACATACTGAATAGCCTTAGAAGCTGCCAAAGCATTTTTAAAATGAATTTTTTTAAATTCGAAATTGTGGAATCTAGTTTCAATTTCACTCAACACGAATTTTTGAAATGTTTGTCCTTCGTCGGTCGCCACTTTCAGCTGGGTGATACTAGAGACCATACAATGAACAATCGGTATAACTAAATTTGGCTGTAGGATATGATTCATCACTAAATTTTTTTTTTTACTAAATCGATAGGTTTCAAAATATGAACAATATCTCTCAATATTTCAATTTCGTATCTAGATAACATTTCTGGAACATCTTTGCATTTTTTGATAGCTACATATAAATAATCTTCTAAAATTAGAAATCGTTCAAGCATGTGAACTGCGATATTCCATCATGTGGGGCAATCTTGAATCAACTACAAAATTTCATTAGAAGATTTTCCGTCGCATTTTTGAAGTCGAACTAACTTATCTCTTACTGCTGTCTTGACAGTGTTACGATGGATCGTACTTTTAATATGAGTTTTTGGACGTTCTCAGTTTTTTCATGGCATTGGGAATTATCAATGCAAGGAGATGTGCTTGGCACGAAAGTTGCTTTTCTGCGCCAACGAGAGAGATGATTGCTTTTTTTATGTTAGCTGCACTGTCAGAAAGTACAATATCAATGTTGTTAATATCCAGTCCATGGCGACTTATAATTTCTAAAAGAGATTCAGCCAGATATACAGAGGTGCGTCTCTCTCATTCAAAGGAATAACACCTAAACAAACAGCTCTCATTGCATCAGTTAAATAATGTAACTTTGCTCCTAAATAACTTTGTTTAGTATTATCTGTCCAACAATCGCATGTTATAGAATAAGATCAAACTTGTTTTATTTTTTTGCAAATTTTGTGCTGTCTTTCATATTCGCCTTCTAATAATCTTGTGAAAGTTCTTCTGCTAGGCATTTTGTAATGCGCTGCTGCAATTTTCATTACAATTTTGAAACCTTCATCTTCAACCATCGACAATTCACTTTGGTCTTTTGCAATCATATACAAAATTGATTTTGTAATTTTGTCTGCAGCTACTCTTCCTATATTTTAAAAATATATGTTGTTATATAAAAAAACATTAACAAAATAAAAGAATACTATAAACAAAAATTACATCTGACTAACTTTTGAAAGAGTTTATCCGCTTAAAAATATTGTCAATACAAGCAGGATTTTCCTAAAAATTATAATATAAAAATAAATAATAAATATATTTTGAAATTTTTTTAGCAAACTGTAAAAATTTAAGAAAGTAAATACAAAACAATATGAAATTGAAATTAATTCAACTAAGAGCTACAGTAAGTTAAATTAAATGCTATAGCAGTAATCTATTCAGATGAAATAAATAATTACTTTATATATTTTAAAATAAAATTATCTCCAGCTTATCTTTATACAAAAAATAAACGATTAATTGGAAAATTCACCTTTTCATTTAATTTAGGCTTCTTAACAGAATTTTTGTCAATTTCAGCTGAAGAACTTTTCCTTGTTTTTAATCTTTTTAGACTGAAAATTATTCCATGTTTTCTTGATAAATGCTGTCTCATATTCAATGTGTTCCCATCATGTTTGGTGAGATTTTTACACAATATACATTTAAAATTGATCAATTTTGGTTCAATTTTTCTATCAATTATTTTGAGGTTATTTGACCAAATATTGAACAATTATAAAAATTTTGTATTTTTTACATTTAAATCATTCAAAAATCATAGTTCTTATTTTCTGTTTATTAAAAATGTTTAGAATAATTTGAAATAAAAGACATTTTAGAGAAAATTATTTAGGGAGGGAAAGAGAAAAATAAGAATGACTTTGATGTCACAATTCTATGAAGATGTTTATTTCTCAATCTGTAAAATATTTACTAAAAAATATTTAATAACAAAATTACTAATTGAATAAATTATAAAAGTGACACTTTAACTTTTATCTTTTTTGTATTATAAATAAATTCTGCATGTGAATTAAATAAGTTCGAAGAAATAGTTTCAAAATTTTAATAAATAATTTAGACTATTACGAGTTGTATTATTTCAATTAATTCAATATTAAACAATTTATAACGATTGATAATTGAAAATCTTAAAATTAATTAGTAAACACTTTAAAAATTTTTAGAACACATTTTCATGTATATGAGCAAATCTTTAGATCTTTTAACCTACCTGTCCCTCGCATTTCAATTCAAATTTGTGGATTATTAAATTGAAGATTTTAGTTTTTATTTGCAAACTTCAAATTATTATAATTTTACATTTTGTAAGTATTTATAAGTTTATAAGAATTATATTTTAAAAATATTTCACAATCCCAAGTCCGAATTATTACGTCTTTGACATGTCTCTTTAGGTTATGCAAAAACATTTTCTTGTTTAATTTAGAAGCGCAGAGTTAAGCTGCAATTAATAAACATTACTTTCAAGTTTAACAAATACAATAAACACAATTCAAATGATGCGCATTTAATATGTAAGCTAAAAAAAATGATCAAAATCTGTCCCTGAGTTTTGATGTCAAAGACGTAATTTATTT
>JABFPM010000704.1:1407-25688 GCA_022817325.1 Idris sp. 1 HC-2018 | reverse complement strand
TACAGATATCCCTCGTACAACGCGGCAGTTTGGTTCTGGAAAAATATCGCGTTATATAAAATCGCGTTGTACGATACTAAGGATAAATGGGAAAATAGGGGTTCGGTTCCAAACTTTATCAAATTGAATTATTTTTTATTATAAAAGTACCATTATAAATATAAAATCGTTTATATTATCATTTTATAATATAATAAAATATATTAATAGCAGTTTAACATTTTTTTAAACATTATTTAAGTAAAAAAAAAACAAAAACAAAAATTGTGAATAAAAAAATGGATTGACGAAGTTTTAGATGGTTTAGAAAAGAAATCAGTCATTATCTTCTGTTTTCATTTACATTCCAATTGTTTCTTAATTTCTTCATAACGTGCTAAGCAGTTACAAAATTCTGTTTTGAATTTTGCACATCTTTCTGCTAAAGGATCAATATTCATAAAATGATTTATAATTTTTCAGCTTGGAAAAGTGACTAGAATTTTTGAGCAGTTCGAAAAATGTTTAAAGAAAAATTAACTTTTCAATATTTTGAATCGCGTTATAGCGAAACCGCGTTATGAAAGTGCCGCGTTATACTAGGGATATCTGTATATCAAAATATTCTTGATTATTCTTACGTTTATTTTCATTAACATTATGAATAACTTTTAATTAATACGAGTATATAGAGTTCCTGTTAAATCCACTGATGACAAGTATTTATTTTATAACGGTTATTAATTAATCGATCGTTTAATCTACTGAGGTTTACTGAACAAGCTACGACAAGCTGAGATGAAATTTGATATCTAAAAATATTACTGTATTTCGTTATTACTATGAGTGCGTTTTTGTTTGACTCTGCTGAATTAACTAGCCATGTATTTTAAATGGGCTAGTTAATTTTTGCTAGTTAATTTCTACAGAAAAAAATCAAACGAAAACGCACCCTATGTTTCGTTATATATTTTGCAAAGTTACTAGAATTAAAATCCTAACTGTATACAAAAAATTTAATAATGGAAAATTCTAATTTTAAAATGTATTGAAAAATAAAATTACATAACAACAAAAATTTAATTGTTATCAATCATAAAATTTTAATTTAATGTCATGCGGCAATAAATAAACACTTTTTTTATTAGTTTACTGAAAAAGTTAGTAGCTTGTTGCTGCCCCCTTGCGTGTAATTGCACAGCGGCATATTTCCGATCGTAGGGATTTTAATTACTCTGCTACTAGAAAAAAAGGATAATCTGTAAAGATATTTCAAAGTCAAATTTACTTTTGATAATATTCGTATTGAACATTTACGTAAAAGCGTTAACAAATAAAAAATATTTATAAATGCGAATTGAATAAATATTGTTTGTTAGTACAGTCGTCCTCAATTATGCCTGGTCTTATTATTGACAGATGGGAACCAGGAATAAGACTAGGCATATTATATTTGTTCTTTAAAAAATTACATTGTATACTTTTACGCAAAATGAAATACATTTTTACGAAAAAAATGCATTTTCCAAAGTGATCATTTTAAACTGCCGTACCTTCCAAAAATTTCGCTACGTGTTGCTTTAAAGCAACATATTAAATTTTGGAAATTTCGTTATGAAATTAAGCAGTAATAGTTTCTTTAATTGTGACAACATATTCAGAGAAAAATAGACTTTATACAGAATCTCCAAATATGTTTACTCCCCCAAATATAACATGATATAAAGTCAAAAAATTGAAAAATCGTTTTTACCATTTTTGAGTTTCTCAGAGAAATTAATTTCCAAATTCATTAAAAAAGTCAACTTTTAAGTTTTTAATGTATACAAAATTCAGTAAGGAATAGGTTAAAATATTGGACTTTAGATTTAAAAACAAATCAATTTGAAAATTGTTCTTATGATGCGATTAAATATAATTTTTATTTATAAAAGTGAAATTTTAATTTTTTTAATTTATATATTTTACCAAACAATAATACAGAAAAAAGATAAAGTAGGAAACTGTTGACTCTAAAGAAATTATGTAGAGCGTGTCCTAGTGTGTCCACAACTGATACGTTAGAGCAAACTGCTTGTTAGTTTTGTTAAAATAATTTTATTTACATTTGAGTGTAATATTTCTTCGAAAAATTACAATTTATTGATAAAAATAATACTTTAAAACTAAAACTTCAAAAATATGTATTATTGTATTATATTCGTAGAAAAATAAATTGCTTTCAAATAATATAAATTAACGATTTATCTCATATATTTATTTTTCATTGGCTGTTTATTGCAATTTTAAGGTGTGTACTTTACGTTTCAACTGTGTGATTTAAATATCTACTTTTAAGATAAACAAGATGAGCTTAAGTCAAAGTTATCTTGAACTTTGAACTGTTAGATTTCAGAATGTCGGATAACATGCTTTGTAGTATTATCAAAATTAATACATTTCGCATTATAACAAGTTTCAACACTTGAAATGTTTATAAATTTGACAAATTAATTAAACTGTGATAAAATTAATTTTGTGAACTTATTTGTATGCCATTTGTTTGCTAGACAAGTAAGCATCTTTTAACTTATGTCAGAGTTGTTTAAATTTTGGTAATATCTGATAAAACAATATTTCTTAAAATTATTTAACTTTTCATTGGGAATCAATAAAAAAAATTATTCTCAAGAATGTATGGTTTTTAATAAAAGTGGAAAATCATTATTTATCATCACAATACAATGTAACAAAATAAGGCTAGAGATAAGCAGTTAGATAAAACATTTTGTCACACTTATAAACGAAACTTTATATTAATTTATTATTTATTTTGCAGAAAGTATTAAAAATGTCTAATGTCCATAATAATACAAACAGCAATGTGGTTTTAAAGCAATTTTTTAATTGTAAAATACTGCGAGAAGGACAAATCACAATTAATGATCTTTGGGTCCGAAATGGTAAGATCATAAATCCAGAAAAAATATTTTATGATGAACAAGCTATACCTGATGTTAAAATAGACTGCAAAGGAGTTTTAATAGCACCTGGATATATCGATATACAAATTAATGGTAATTTAAAAAAATTATATATAATTAAAAATACAATTAAATAATTTTAACAAAAGAATTAAATATCTTAGGTGGATTTGGAATCGATTTTTCACATAATATAGACGATGTAAATAAAGGAGTTGATAAAGTAGCAAAAGAATTGTTGCAGTACGGAGTGACATCATTTTGTCCTACTTTGGTTACTTCGCCAGATGAATCTTATCATAAAATAATTCCAAAAATAAAAAAACGTAATGGCAGCAAAAATGGTGCTGGTATTTTAGGGATGCATCTCGAAGGACCATTCATAAATCCTGCCAAAAAAGGTGCCCATCCTGAAAAGTACATAAAAAGATTTGTTGATGTTAGTAACAGTTGTCTTTTCAATAAATACAAGACAAATTTAAATTTAAAATGTATCCTTTTGTTTTCTGTTGAAGGGTTTTGAAACTGTAATTGACACTTATGGATCTTTGTCTGATGTTTCTTTCATTACTATTGCTCCGGAAATTCCAAATGCAGATACTGTTATAAGACAGTTGACAAGTAAAAATATCAAAGTTTCTTTAGGTGAAAATCAAACTTTGTTATATATAGAATAAAATAACAAGCATTCCATGAAAAATAAATTACATTTTGAATATATAGTTAGTTATTGTAGAAAATAATATCTTTAAAGTCTTTAAGGTCATTCTATTTCAAATTTGGTGGAAGGTGAAAAAGCTGTGAGAAATGGAGCCACAATTATTACTCATCTTTTTAATGCTATGTTGCCAGTAAGAAATCAAACATTGAAATAACTTCCAAATAAAGAGAAATTATAAAATGAAACTGAATGAAAAGTTTTTTTAACATTTTACAAAACAATTTTAGTTTCACCATCGTGATCCAGGTTTAGTGGGACTTTTAACATCAGACAACATTCCAGAAAATGTGAAGATATTTTATGGCATTATTGCTGATGGTGTTCACACTCATCCAGCTGCCTTAAGAATAGCACACCGAGTTCATCCGAAAGGCAAATTAATACTTTCCCTGTTGAAAAAATCTTATAGAAACAAATACATCCACATAGAAAAATAGACAAATCCAGATAGGAGTAAATTGAAATTGGAATTACATATTCATACTAATAAATGAAAGTGCAATTCCATATCGATGAGATAAAATGCTTGGACAAAAATCGCATAGATCCATATAGAATTTTGTCTATATGTATCTATAAGACTTTTTCAATAGGGTTATTTTTGAAGAATTATTATATTTGAATAATAATTCTACCAAAAATATATTTTAATAGTAAATTTTGCTTAAATTATTAGGGCTTGTCCTCGTCACTGATGCAATATCTGCGTTGGGACTTGCAAATGGCTTGCACCGTTTGGGCCAATTTGACATCGAAGTACGTAACAATGAAGCTGTCATTGCAGGAACAGATACTCTTTGCGGAAGTATTGCTGGGATGTCTACTTGTGTACAATTTTTCAAAACTGCAACTGGTAACAAAATTATCTAATTTTGTTGTTGTCTTCAATAAAACTAAAATAACTGAAATCAAATTTTGTAGGTTGCACTACTGTTGAAGCTTTAGAAGCTGCAAGTCTACACCCTGCACAATCCCTCGGAATCGAATCGAAAAAAGGTGTAATTTCGTTCGATGCAGACGCCGATTTTATTATGTTAAATGACAATCTTGAAGTCTTATCAACGTGGATTTCTGGTGAATGTGTTTATTCACGTTCAAATGATGAGGTGAAAACCAACTTTTGATATTACTCACTACCAAATAATTTTTTATACATATGATGTGTTCTTTAACTAAGTTTGTTTATATAAGAAATTCCAAGACTGGTTAAAGCTGAATAATATATGTAAAAGTATACAAAAATATATATATTAATATTTTCTTGTTAAAAATTAAAATTTTTAGTTTAGGTGAACATAGGTTACTCCAAATAAAAAATCATGTTTTTTTCAGTCAACATTCTTTAATTAAAAAAAGAAAACAATTCAGATGATATTAATTTCCACACTCACACTCACACTCACACACGAGGCATTACTTGAGCCTTTTCATTTTATTAACTTTGGTTGGGGTATGGCATGTACCAATCTATTTTTCTCAGTAATTTTTTTCTCAATTCTTGCATTTTTTAATATTTTTTTCTTTTAAATTTGAAACTTGAAAAAAAAATTATTATAAAAATGCAATTTATTGAAAAAAAACATTCACAATTTACACTTCATCAATCATAAATAAATATCAATTATTTATACATTTCAAATCGAACATAAAATAAGAAATATTTAGAAGATCAGTTTCATTGGGAAACAAGTGTTTTAGGCAATACATTTATTAACAAAAGAAAAATCTTTAAAATTGGTTCTGAGTGGGAAATATATCATACCATTGGTTGTAAAATGAGTTTCATACAAATTGTCACACGTACACGTGCTATCACAATATATCAATCAACACCCATCCAAAAAACTATTCTCCTTGTTTTGGTTTCCAACGTTCCGACACTGAAGGTGTCCAAATTGTTTTCAGAGAACGGAACGGATCAAATCCACATTGTTCCTGAAACAAACAAAGAATTGATTTTACATTTTTTATCGTTATTTTTCAATACTCATTTAAACTATAAAGTTTACAAATAAATTAAGAACCTGATCATCAACACATGTTTGCGATGATAAATTAGCAGATCTTGTGTTTGTGGGAGCTGACGTTAAGCCCCAAGGAGCTGCGGCCCAAACACCTCCAGTGTTCAAGCCCCAAACACCACTTCGTTCTTCTCCAACAGCACCTCTTGTATATAATGGTTCCCAGTTGGGATCAATTGTAACCCAATTATCTGAAATGAATAATTTTACTTAATGCTTTCATTCACCTCGTACATTGAAAGTGTACATCGATTTCAAAAATTTTTTTGAACAATACTAATTTACATTTTTAAATCTGAATTTGTTTGCATCATTCTTTATTCAATTTTGAATAAGCTTATAATTTTGTATAAAGATTTTAATTAAAATTAATTCATTTAAACAAATTAAAACAGAGAGGTCGGTGAATACTTTATTATTGACATATTAATTAATTTATTATAAAATCAAAAATGATATATTAAATTTATTTTTTTAATGTAAAAACTATATTTTCTGATAGATATAAGTCTAATGAAACATTTTCAATAATAATAAATGCTTATTTTTCAATATTTTTTATTATGTGTTAAAAAACAACCATGTACATTATTTTGTACATCGCGACTCAATTCTTGCTCAATACGTATCAAGCGCAATTGTTTTGTTTAAATTTATTATAATGTAGAGCGAATCAGGACACTGTTTGAAAACTTTTGTTATAATTTCTTAATTGCTTATATTTTTGCAACTTTTCAATCTTTTTATTTATGTCCATAGCAGTCAAATTTTACTATAGGTATATAAAACTTTTGTTTTAATACGTATAACAATATTAGTTATTTAATGAAAATCACGTTGGTTTTATACATTAACTAATACTATTGTACATATTTCACTAATTTTTTAACAAATGATGACATAAATATAAATTATCCACAACAAAATGTGTTACAATTCATAATTCATGCAAAAAAAATTCATTTAGCAAACTAATCATCTTAAAACTTATAAATATGTAAAATATTAGAAAATACAATTATTTTATGTAGAAATAATCTAAAACAGAATATTAAATCAATGTTAGATTATTTTAATTAATGTAGAAAAACTTGATTTGAGTCGTGATGTACATTATAATGTACAAAAAAATTTTATTGTTAAAATAATAATGGAAAATTTTTTTAATAACAATTTTTTCTTAATTTGATACTGATAAACATAACATACACGCAAAAAATTATTGTCCATAACGGCATAAAAAGTTATTACTGAAAGGGTTACATTTAAACTTACTTTTTATTTACAATAAATTATTTGGTATTTATTATAAACTGACCTTTTAACGAAGTTCGAGCTTTAGTTGAATTTGATTGTTCCATTTTGAAGTTTGTTGCATCAGCTGCTATTGAATTTAAAGAAGAACTATTGTTATCTTGCCACAATTCGCGACACGAATTTTCGTCATTAATGCTTTCAAGTTCCACTAATGGCTCAGCAGTTTCCGGGAGATCATCGTATGGCACAAGTTCTCTCTCAAACTAATACAAAATTTAAAATTCATTAAAAGCCAAGTTTAAAACAACATGTAAAAACTTATTGTGAATAATTACCGTAGGATCTGCATAAGGATTAGCAAAAAAACTGCTATTAACTTGAACATTATTCGATGGTTTCAATACAAAACTACCGAAGTCATTATCTGCTGCAGTTTGTTTGCCATGCAATCCTTTTAATTCAAACTTGTAATCATTTTGGATCGGATTATTCAAAGAAACTTCGTTTCTTGCACTGTCTGAAGTTTTTTTGTCCTCGAACGACTTGGATGGCAGCACTTGAGCATACGACTTGCCCAATTTACTTCCACTATAAGAAGATCCGACTGATTCTTGATTTCTCGCTACAACGTCGCTGAATTTCGCCCTATTTTCGCCCCAGTAAGACGAAGGTACTGATGGTGGAGAAACTATGGAGCCGGAAAATTGCTGACTCCGCACTTCTTCTTTCGGCAGTGATACTCCATTCGGTGTAACTACTGAAATAATTTTTAGTTTTGTTTAAAATAAATATTAAGTAAAAAGTACATTTTTCTTTAATTTTACTTCTTATAACCCTTTCAGACCCAGCGTCCATTGTAATGAACATACTTTTCATAAATTTTTACTCACTTAATTAATACATTTTGTTTAATTAATAAGTAATTTCATAAAGGGATTCATAAACTTGTAAACAAAGTTGTTCTTTTGACATATTTTGACTTTAAGATATTTTTTTAGTAAAAAAAATATACCAAAATCTTAAAAAAAGTTAAATGAGCGTCAGCAGGATTTATGGTTTTCTTCAAAACGTTCTTCTTTTGCTTGATATTTATAAAATAGATTTTTACTAGTTGATTACAATTATATACATAGAAAATTATAGAACAACATTTTTTGGAGTACATACCCTCCTAAACCCACAGAAAACGATAACAAATTGATTTTGTTTAGGCCCTATAATTGTGTATGAGGTGCAGAAAAAATTCTGGAAACTTGCATACGTCTTATTAAAACCATGTAAATTATTAAAATGTAACAAAATATTATTTTTCACGACTCCCTGAATTTTAGGTCTGAAAGGGATAACAATTTTATTATTACTCTGTTGGTGATGCTGTTTGTTCCGATTTTTATCCGATCTTCGTTTCTGCGCATTCTTTTCCTTTTTTTGTGAACTTTTTTGAACAGCATGCAACGGTTTATTTATTTCAGGAACACTCGATGACAATTGTTGATAATTGTGCCTTGTACTGGAACGTGCTACACTTGTTTTCCAACGATTAGTATTATCCAACTTGTCTTTTTCATCGTCGTCGTCATCACAGTCACTTTCAAAATTACTTTTAAAATCTGCACTCGCCGCAGATGGTGTTAACTTTGTTTTCTTCGGGTTTGATTTTTTCAATAACTTATCATCCTTAACTTTTACACTTTCACAGTCATCCTGTAAATACAAAAATAATTTTATTAAGAGCAAATTAATTGCGCAAAAATTAATTTGTTTGCTGCAAAAATTAGAAACCTTGTGTTTGATAAAAACGCTATTATTGTTAGACGTTGCTTCATCTTGTACGGAGCCTTCAGTCGTGGTTGAAGAAGTTTCTTCTTCCGAATACTGAGCGACCTTTTGACTAGTATTCTCGTATTTTTTATTATTATTATTATTATTAATTTGAGCTTCATTATTATAACCGGACGTATATTGCTTTTTTGTTTTATTGTGATCACTTTTACTCTCTTTGATGTTACTCAGTGTTTCCACCAGCGGCGCTTCTTCAGTAGACACTTTACACTCTTCTTTCGTCGATGAGTTTTCTGCTTTAGCTTTTCTAGCAATATTTCCGTTTGCAACGATATTCTGCAAGAAAAACAAAACATTAAACCTATTACCTGCCAAATCAAAAAATTTTAAGCATACTTTATTTTCTATATGTAAAATTGTTATATTATTACCTTTTTCTCTTCTTTATTATCAACACTGCTATCAACTTCCACAGCACTGTTGTGTTTCTTTGCAGTCTTTTTTTTAATGTTGCCTTCACTTTCCCGAAATTTTCGTTCCTCCTCAGCACTCCAGTCGCTGAGTTTCAACTTATTATCAACTTTACTTTTCTTCCAGTCAGGCGACACCTCATCTTTTTTACTAACTCTCGAGGCCTTTTCTTCAGTTTTGTTGACTGTTGCCATCTGGCGGAAATCAAGCGGCGGCATAACCGGCGAGCCGCGAGTCAAATTAGCGAGATTAAGTTGAATGAGTCGGTCGGCCTCGAGAAACGAGGCGACAAAAACAAACGCCAGCAGCAAAAGCAACGCGGTCAGGGCGATCCACTGGAGCGATGACTCCCAGTCGGGTCGCGGCACCACTTGGGGGCAGTTTTGTAACAGCGCTGCCGGCACCGTCGCGAGCAAGTTGAGACGCAGCACACCGGCGCCATCTGCCGAGGACAAATCCTGGTCACCCCCGACACTGGTGTGAATCAAAAATTCACGCTCCACTCGGCTCATTGTGAAATCCGGGGTGAATGCTATTTCAATTTTTTTCGTTTCGTTGGGATTCAACGAAAAGCCCTCGCAATTAAGTACTTTGAAGCCGTAACCCCCGCAGGCGAGGCCGTTGACGTAAAAACCGTACACACTTATCGGCAGTTCACCGGTGTTTCGGGCCGTAAATGTACGCTTCACGGTCAAATTTGGAGGCTCACCTGATAATTTAGACCTATATTCATCTGAAAAGATTTTTTGTTAAAAATTGTTCTTGAAAATTAAACAAATCAAATTTATTGTTGTTTATTGTAAAGAAGGCTATAACTTTTACCTTCGCAGTCTCGGAGATGCTTCTCCGAGAGTTCGAACAGAAGTGGTGTTGTGGAATCGGTTTTACGATTTCCAAATTTAAATTGTGCTATGGCACCACGACCAGACAGTTTAACTATTTCTAAAATAGTCATATTGTTTCTGAAAAGTTAAATAATATAAAATTGATTAAAACTGTTGAAAATATGTTTTTAATGTGCACTGTCAGCTAGAATCAGGGTTGCCACAGAATCAGTGATTTTATTATGAGTTACTAAAAATTAACTCTCTAGTTTAAATTAACACTTGTGATAAATACCGATTTTTTGATAAATTATAATTTTAAAATATATTTTTTATGAAATTCGTAGATAAACTTGTTAAGTATTGTAGAAAAGAATCTCTGAACAACTTTTTGAAACACTGAACAACGGTCTGAAAAATATTTTTCATGTATTCTAAAATTCTTACAAAATGTAAATTTGTATTTGTAACTTGTATTGCTGCAAAAATAGCACTTAACAATTATATTGATTTTATTTATATTCAAAAACATTAACTCCAGATTTTATTTCACTTTAGAATGAAGTATTTTATTTAAAGTGCAAGTTATTTTAAAACAGTGACTCAAGTGACTCATTTTTATCTGAAAAGTGACTTTACATTTAAAAACTTACTTAAGGAACTGTAGAAACCCTGTGGAATATATGGTTGTATAAATTTTGCGAATAAAATATATATATATACCTTATGTACACTAGTGCCGATGAAGAGACCACTGACGTTGGCGTAAAAGAAAGTCTGATTATTTTTGTTTCTGCAGGTTGTAAAATAAATGTTAACGAATGCAGAGCAGGAGATACACCCAAGGTTTGCTCAAACCACCGTCTATCGTCTTTATCACTGTCTTCTAATTTAAATTCTCCTGAGACGATGGATGCACACTCTGTGCATTCTACTTTAAATCTGTCATTGATACAAAAAACACATTCACATTTACCAAATTCTTTACAAAACAAAGGATTGAATTAAAAAGCGTGCAAGTGTTTTAGACAAGCAGTAGGGTTAATTTATTATAATTTTAGTAAAAAGTATTAAATAGCAATATTAAAGAGTATTAAAAAGCAATGTTAATTTAAAAAAAATTATAAAAATATACGCACTTATCCGGCAGAGATTCATAAAGTCTCATTCCCTGGGGGTAACTCCAATCCATAGTCAAGTGAATGTACAGGGGACTAGAGCTTGGATTGTGTAATTTAATTTTTTTATAGGTTGTGTTGCCAACTTGAGTTAATGGAAAAAGAAGTAGACTTTTGTTTTTTGACATTCCACCGTTGGCAAGCAAGCTTGGCCAGGAAGGTTTTATATTTACATAAAATTTGTGTCCTCGCACCTCAGTTGTGTCTAATTGCATTGTAATATTTTTCGACACATCTCCGCCAGTTGAGTTCAAGTAACGCGAATAACGGGCATTCAGTAAAGTTAAATCAAAATGACGGGTGTGTGACGGCAGTGACAATATGTTTAACCACTGAGTGCCAACTGCAACATTACAGTTTACAAAATTATTTTGTTGAATTGCCATTTTTTAATTCAATTAATTTTCCAGGATACTAACCACTTGTGTTTAAATCAAGTCCGAGGTAGCACTGCGGCTCACAGTCCGCAGACGGATCTACCACGATAGACCCCACACTGTTATCGCCTTTTGATATAACAGATGCAGTATCCTTCAGTGGAATATACTTTACTCGTTCATCTTTGTTCACGGATGAGATGTATGTTACTTCCATCGGTTTCGCAAAAGTCGAATGAATCTTAACGTCCTGAGTGCAAATGAGACCCTACAAAGTATTAAAAATTAATCAGTTTTTCTTTATTTTATTAAAGTCGAGTGGAATAAAAAAAATACTTTTTTATTTTTCATATAACAATTTATAGAATATATTTGAATAAATTAAAATTCCATAAAGTTTGAACCTTTGGCAATAAATTTACACTAAAATATAAGAATTAGTTATATAATTTAAAAGTTATGGGCGATAATGTAAGTGGTTTATCCACCAAGAGATTATTATTTCTGATTCAAAGTTAAACGTTAAATATATACTACTTTTTTAGCATGAAAAATACTACTTTTCATAGCATGACACATTTCGATTAATATATTTAAGATAGGCATTGTTATTAACTTATAAAAAATTGTTTTTCTTATTTTACACTAATCAAGTGTAATTGAAGAAACAATGAAAACAAATTTTAAAAAAGAACCACTTTTCATAAATTTTGCAATACAATTTTTGTAATATATCAAAAGTTATAAAAAGTTATATTTTACCCAATTACATGTCTATTCTATAGGTCTAAAAATGTTATGCAATAGTATACTTATTAAAGTCAAATGTTTTCTTTTTGCTCTATGAAGTTGTTATCAGAAAATAAATAACTACTAACTGGAAAACAGTCGACAAAAGTGTGCTTTTTTATCGACAAACGTCCAAATGCTACTCTCATGTGCACAGGCACAGTAAGTCGTTCGTAAGTTGTCTTAACAAATACATCTCCAACTATAGTATCATCTTCGACGGCCGGAGTTTTGACTTTAATTTGAAAAATAGCCAAAAATCTTGGTTTGATACTTTGCTGTAACATTAAAATAAACTGTAAATTTATTTTCATTAAGAGGAGAGTAGTAAAAAGTAATATCAAATTAATTTACGTTTCCTGTTACACTGCAAACAGTGATATTAAGATTATTTCTATTAAATAATTCTTTTGGTCCATTTTGGCAGCCCATCAATTCTAAAACAGCTCCAGGCATATTTACACCCCATCCCAGGAGATCCACATTCACTGGATTTTCATTTTCTAAAGCAAAAATAGCTTCGCTTTCCGTTCCACTGCTCACTGTACCAAAATTCATTGCACCTTTGTCGCCTTTCAGTTCATCGGGAATCAATTTTGTCAGCTTTCCGTCGTAACTCAGCAAAGGTATTTTAGTTGTCGATACATTCGAGTGAATTAAAATTGACGATTCAATTTTAAAATGTTCGTTTCGTTTGTTACGATTTAAGGACAAAGAAAATATTTTGTCCTTCTGTCCAGGTTTCAAGATTTTTGGAGTAAAATTGTTTATCTGAAAATAGAAATAATTAATTTTAAAATTTATTTATTATTATTATTTTTTTTCAACTATTACTTACAGAAAACAGTGACGCTGCTTCGACTGGCAACGATACATTGGAAATTGCCAAAGGCAGTTTAAATTTATTTATGACACTAAAATTGCGTGGCTGATAATAATATGGCGAGCAATAATGCGCCAGGGTTGTGTTTATCACCTCTAAACCGCCTTGAAAAACGTGTGCTTTCCATGGTATTGCTATTTTTTGAGCTGATCCATTTGGTCCCACTCCTTTTATAATTAACTTTCCTTTAAATTCTTGTAAATCTAATCCTGTTTTCCCTGTGAGATTCAAAAATAAATTTAACTCTTTGTTCTTTTGGAAGAATAAAAAACATATATTTTACGAGCATAACTCACAGTCATATATCAAAGATCCAATTTCAATGGGGACATCTGTATCAGACGGTATTGTTATAGGCTTAAAATTTATTTTTAATGCTTTTGATACCGGGGTGCTTATAATATTCTGCAATAAAAAATCAGATTCAATTAATTTATGACAAATAGCAAACTAATTTGTCAACAATTGACACTTAAATACATACTATAACTTTTATTGGCTTCTTAGCTGAATTTTGTAATGTTATTGGATGATGTGTTGGAGGTTGAAAAGAGCCACCCATACCAAAGTTTATAACTTCAGTATTACCAGCCCAATGTAAACCAGCACCACTTGCAACCTGAATCTCAACAGCGACGACAAGTACTTCTGCACTGTTGTTTACTTTAAATCTGAATTTCGAAATAATAATTAATCATTGATAATCTGTCTTAACATATTCAAAAATAGATATACAAGTTTTCAATATAGCAAAACCTTATATATGAAGTATGATTCTTTTCTGTATAAGCATTAAATCTCAATCTTATGACTGGTTTTGTTTGGTACGGAGCTATTTCCCACATTTCTTTGGATCCTTCTGGCTGACCAGATGGCAATTCTAATTGAAATTCTCCACCGCTGCTGTAAATTTCCATTACCTTGAAAGAAAACATACAAATATATACTTTTTCTTATTACAGTTATATTTTATATAAAATATTTTTAATATATTCACCTGCATGGGCTTAGAGCGAGGGTTGTGCATATAAATAAAAGGTGCAAATGATGAGTTTATAGGAATTTTTGCCTCCACCAATGGACTTAGTCGATACAAACTAGAAATACTTTTTCCTTTAACCTGAAGTAATAATAAATGTTATCAATTTAAAGATATATTAAATATCTGATTTTAGCTTTGAATGATGCTTATTTTTCGTGTAAAAAAATATATTTGATAATCATACTCGATATTTTATGGTTCCTTCAGATGTCTGAATGTAAAGAAAAGTATCTACTGCATTTTCATCTCGACCCAAGTAAACTACTTTGAAAGTGGTATTCCCCAGAGGCAAAATCATCTGTAAAAATTACAATCCCAATATTGTAATTAAATATTATTTTTCAAATTGGATACAATTAGCCGATAAATATTTACCTTTTCTTGAAAAAATGACGAGTGAAAGTGACGAGTGTTACCAAATATAGAAAGAAGTTGAATTGTCTTATTGTTGTGTTTATTAAAAATTGTTACTAATTTCTGATGAGGTATACCAAGTTGTCTGAAAATATTCGAAATGATACAAAAGTTGTAAACGAAAGATAAAATGCTACTGAATTTATTTAAACTAACCTTTCTTCAAAGTCTAAAACATTTGGTTCAAATTTTATGAATGACAAAGTATCGTATGCAATGTCAATGACAGTAGGATTTCTGTAAAACAAAAGCATTATTTTATAAACTCATAATTGTCACATCTTTTTCAAAATTATTTTAAAAATATTTTATACCTAGTTTCATTGTCTATCTCTGCGAAATCCTGCAAGTAGATAAAAACAAATTAAAAACTATTGCATACAAAAATATTATTTAAATGTACCTTTCGTAAAGAAGCAGGTATAGTATCCAAAAGGTATTGTTTATCATTGTCATCTTGTACATAGGCTGAAAAAATATGAGACTTAAAATTTTTTGTTTTAATGAAAAAAATGTAAATAATAACAAAGTATAGACTACAAATTACCATTGTTATGACCATAGGAGACCAAATGAATATATGAGACAGTTTGCATAAAAGTTAATAGAAATAAACAGTAGCATACGATTGTGGAGATCATAATACAGTTAAGATCATAAGGTGTCAAAAATAGTTTTCTTTCACTCTGTTGGGTTTTGAAAATGGGATTTTTTTGCCATTGTATATATTGCGATTCTTTTTCAGTGTTATCGTCGATCAGTGTAACATTTTTGTGAGGTTAACAAAAAAATTTTCTCAGCTGATGATAATTCGTGTTTTGTTACATCGAAACAACTTGCACCTGGATTTATATAAAGACAATTTTTTTGTATTACAAAACGTTACAGCGCGTAATTATTGTGAATTTGAGAAACACATATTACAACCATTACCACTGTTATCAAATTGCGAAAAATAATCAACTACTGGCTTCGCATACCTTTGAAGTAAGACAGACAATTTATTGTTCGCAAAATTAATTAACTAGATAAGTTAGTGACTTGTTATCTTTGTTGCACTTCACTTAACAAACAAAGACAGATATACTCTTAGCAGAAAACTAGTGGTTTTTGGGTAGGTGAGGTTAGGTTGAGAATAATTTTATGGTTTTTAAAAGTCAAGGTCATTCACCAAATAAATCTCGTATTTTTTGTTTTGATTTTTAATTATTAAAACTTTTCAATGGGAATTGAGGATTAGACCAAAGGTAAGATTAAAATTTGAAAATTTGCTGCTTGAATCTTAGACTTATGAAAATTAAGATTGCCGAAAAAAAATTATTTTTAAAGGAAAGGTTGAAATAAATAATAGATATTCTCATAATTATTTACAAAATACTTTATTTTACAAAGTATGATTAGATTGCACCAGTAACAAAATGATAACATCGATCTGACCATTTATTAATGTATAATAATATATAAAGTTTACCGAAATATGTGTATATCAAGGTAAATATTAAAATTTTAGTTAAAAATTGCGGCATTTGTATATAATACTGGCGTGTTTGTATTTTAAATTGTTAATATTAATCTATTTGAACCTAGAATTTTGTAAAAACTTTTCAATAAACTATAAATAAAAAATAATGAATTAATATAATATAATTATTTTGAGTAATTATTTAACAATTTCAAACAAAAATATCAAGTTTTAGTCTAAATTAACATATTTTCAATAAAAACAATTTTTATTCTACGATATAAAATAATGCACATTATTTCAATTTTGTAGCACCTGAAAATATTTGAAAAAATATATCCAAAATAATGTGTAAAATTAAAATATAAAGCTAGAGTAAATAACAATTAAAATTGTGTGAACATTTTCTATTTTTTTTTCATTTTATTTTTTATTAAAAAATTAGATATAAAAAAATGTATTACTCCATATAACAAGATCCTAATAACTTTCATTGTAATAATAATAATAATATATAAAACAAATGAGTTGAAAACTGTCATATCTCGCATATACATTAAATCTGTCGTATGTAAAAGAATATTGTGAAAAAGTAATATTTATTAATAAAAAAATGTTATCGTTTAATAATTTTTTTAGATTTATTACTGTGGCTTATAATTACACTAATAATGTAACACAACTAATTACGATGAGCATTTAGACATTTTAACTCAAAAGTTTTTGTTCATACACATTTCACGAATACTCTAATTTTCAGAGATGTTTTCTAAAATTTTGCCAAAAATTTAAAATAATTTACTAGCAATTAATGCTCAAAACATACATTTCAAGATGTTAATATTTTATTTATATAGGTTCTTGTATACAAATATTTTAATTTTTTGTGCAAAATGTTCAACAAATTACGAAAAAATAAAATTTTCAAGAAATTTGGATAAGCAAACATGCTAAAATGTTCTAACTCTCACCTCGTAATAATAGAATGTCAAAAAATATTCAAAGTTTTATTTCTCGAGAAAAAATTAAATAGATTTTTTTAAACACAATGGAATCCCAAACTATTTAGAAACTTGGCAGTAAATTATAATACACATTTAAAAGTTCTATTTAATTCTTCTTCTTTAGTTATTAGCCAAAAATAAAAGGTATTTTACATTTCTGTATCGACCATTGTACTCAGTATTGGAAGATTATAAAAACCAAACTGCAACGACTAGATTTTGCATAGAATTCAATCGATTTACATATTTAAGTCCCTAAAAAATTATACTTTTTTAATCTCTCAAATTTAAGTTCATCTAAATCCCTTATTTTTGTATTTTTTTACTTTTTTTAAAAACAAAAATTGATAAATCTACATTTTAATGTCAACAAAGTAGAATTTAATAAACTACTTTTTTTGTCACATTCAATGTATCATCTTAATAAATTCTTCTTCTTTTTAAATAAAAAAATAAATAATTTCTATGTATAACCAATCAGTTAAGATTAACCCACATACGGGAACGGATATCCAACAGGCGGAGGGAAGAATCCAGGATAGGCCGGAACAGTCGGTTGCAGAGCAACTGTAGAGGTAACATAAGTTGTCAGTTCAGTAGGAATAACCCTTGTCGAGTACAGTGTGGTGTACGCAGTTTTGGCGCCAAACGTGAGTTTCAACACCTTTGAATCAGACACGGTTGCCAGGGTTTGTGTGACGATTGGCGCACTAGTAACTGTAAACTGTGGCTGCTGTTGGGGGAAAAATGGTAACTGCTGTTGCGGTAACTGTGGCACTTGGGGAACTTGAGGCAGTTGCGGTACTGTAAGTTGAGGTGTAACTGTTGAAGTAACTAATTCATACGACGTTCTTGGAACTGTCGCCACAGGTCTCGTCAGAGTCGAGAAAATCGTGTGTCCGTTATTGATCACAGGTATAACGTGTGACTCATAAACCGTGTCATAAACGACTACTGGTCTGGAAGAGGTGACAACTTGCGGTTGGGGTTGTCCAAAGAAGTTTAACAGAGCAAGTCGTTGGGAATCATTGTTCCCCTTATTGTTATCGATTGTAGACTTAGTGGCAGCTTCGTTTTTCACTTTAGTTGGTTTCACATCCAAATCTGCATCCAATTCTAAATTAGGAATGGCAACCCTTTTGGGAATGTCATCGTCTTCTCGGTTATCATCATCGTCCCCAAATTCTAACTCTAAGTGCAATTCACTTCCAGCTTCGTCTAATTTGGTGTTAAATTCATTCAGGGTTTTGCTGGGTATGAACTGGTAAATTTCCATAGGTGGTAGGGTTTTTGTCGCTGTGACTATTCTGGCAATGTTGTAGGTTTGAACTAAAGTCATTCTTGTTGTGTTACCATTAACAACTACTGGCAGGAGATGGGTCTTTAGAAGGGTTTGAGTGGTCGAGAAGGTTTCAGTTATGGTTTCCAGTGGAGGAGTTGCCTGACCACTTTCTAATGTTATTGCTGGCAGTGTGGCTACAGATGAATCTAGAGGCAGGGAACTTTCATAAGCAGCTCCTGTGTTTGCTAAAATGTTTTCTGTCAGTGGTTCAGCATGGGACACTGAAGATACTGGATCTGCAGTGGCGAATGACTTTTTCAGAGTTGATGTCACTGTTATAAATCGAGTGTTCTTCACAGAACCAACCTGCAATAAAGAATTCAATTTAATTTGGTATTTTTAATAAAATATAATACAAGAATTTAATTTAATGATTGTAATCTGTTTCAGGTTTCATTACCTGGAATGAATAAGGAGATTTGATGGTTGCAATTTCAAAGTAGATATCGTTGAAGTCAGATGGCGTGGAAATTTCAATGTTCAACGTTTCTACACGCAAAATTTGTTCAGAAGGTTGAACTTCTTCCTGCGCATTGACATTAACATTCACATCTTCGGATTCATTTTCGTCGAGTTCGTCTTCGAATTCTGGTTCCAGTTGGACTTTCCTTGGTGCTGGTGGTTGTTCTTCGGATGGGTTTGCTGGGGCAACTGGAGGATTAGGTTCAGCTGGAGAAGACGACTGGACAGAAGATACTGCACTGGTGATAACAGGAACGGGTCTGGGTTCATCTTCGACGGACTTTCTGATTGCAATTCTGGGCTTGGGAGTGGTTTTGTAAGACCATCTACCCTGGGTTCTCGGCAGTTTTGTCTTTGGAACTGGACTTATAAGTGGATTTGACAATTCACTTTTGTTGGTTTTGATAAGTTTACTAGAAGAAATTGGTTGACCACTGGGTCTGAAACCAATCCGACGACGAGTAGCAGAAGATTCAGTTGTCGATGTTGGAATCCTATTCCTGGTTTGGATTATAACAACATTAATTTATAAAAAGAAATCTATAATAACACAAATATTGAAGACTATCTTATTTACTTGTAACTGGGTCTGGCAGTGGTCGGTCGGTTTTTATTAGGCCGAGAAAGATTAAATTCCGAGCTATCCAACTCCTCGACTATCTTATTTCGAAATTTAGGTCGTGCTTGTGCGTTGTTATTGTTTCGTCGATTTGGTCGCACTCCTAACAAAAGAACAATGTTAATTTTTGTATAATCCTTTTTTAACAAGTTTAATTTACCTTCAAATGCGATATCTTCTTCATTATTAGCTACAGCTGAATCGAAAAATTGTTGCTTCAGCTTTCCATGCTGAGGACCGATGGTTTTCAAGATTCTCTGCGTTGCGGTTGGTTTAATTTTATTTTCCACCGGTTGAGCGCCAGAATTTTTCAACACTCTCGATGAACTTTGCAAAACTTGAGCATATTTTCCGTTGATGTAAGTACCAATGACACTGGTTTCGTGAACCGTCGTCAGGTCGTCTTTAACAATTGTACCACCAAGTTTGGTCACAAGTCCTGTTGGATTTTCTTTGTCCTTTCTTGCTGTTGGTCTTGGCTTGGGTGCAGAAGCTTTTGCAGATGGTTTTAAATTTATAAGCTGAAATTTAAAAAAGAAAAAATATGATCATCTTAGTTGTATAAACTTTAAATTGTAAAAAGTTGTACTTAAAATTTACACTTTAAAATTTTTAAAATTAGAGTTTTTTTTTGAATGAGCAGGGGTTACATTTTAACAAAGATTACATTATAATAACAGCATTATGCTCATCCAAGTTCCGCATTTTCTATTTCCATTTAGATTGTCGATAAGATTTAAATTTACTTTCGTGAACGAGAAAACAATACAACGTAACGTCTGAGAAAACAAATTCATTGTGAAAATTACGATTCCTTTCTTACATATTATGTGTATTTCTCGGCTCCATTTTTGTTATTCGCAAATAATGCATGTGGAGTTATTTGCTTTTACAAACAAATGTCGAATTACAATGAACACAGAGTGTTGTGTTATGAACAACAATTTCTACATTAATTACATTAATACTTATAATCACAAAGAATTTCCATCCTTGAAATTCTCGAGTGAAAATTGTTGTGCTCGCTGTTTTAATTACATAATATGATCACGTTTATTAAAAATTCTTCGAAAACATTTTCTCGACTTTTTTTTGTTTACTAATCCAATTGTTATACAATAATTTTACCTTATAAGTTTCTTCGACTATTTCAGACGGCTGTTTTGAAAGAAAATCGTACTCCGGCTCGGCCAAATTGTTTTTCAGTTTTGGTAACTCTTCTTTTGGCTGAATTTCTGTTATTGAAGATGAAATCACAGGAACATTTGTGGCCACTTCCACTAGCGTTTTTATAGCCTATCAAATTGAAAATAATAATATCTAATATTTAATAAGAAATAATTCTCTTCATTTTAAATTAAAAACCTATAAAATTCTTTAATTTAACAAAAGGTCAAAAAAAGCTTTTAATCATAAATCAACTTTTGCTCAAAATATCTATACTCAAAAAGATATCTTCTTATAAACCTGTGCAAATTTTTACATACATATTAGACATTAAAATGTAAATCGTAAATAATTTACAATTCAAATGAGCTAACAAAAAAAAGTGAAATTATTTAAAAAGCGAAAGTTTGAAATTTGAAATCAAAGTGTTCTGCTCTTCTTTGTGATACATCAAATGAATGGTGATTGAGATCAGCATGTCGACAGATGTTGAACGCATGGTTGTATGTAAATTTGTGCCAGACTATTAGCATCTCGGGAAAATGTTGTGATTGTAGAAAGAATTTTGTTGTATGAACCGTTCAAGGATTTGAACTAAGAATGTGCGCGCGACAATGAATCATTTACTATAAGAGAAAACCGGTTCTCACGAATTGTGACGCTACGCATGATTACAAATGCCTCCTTTGTATACATATACCTATACCTATATGTAAATATATATGTAATAATAAATAATTCTTATTGCAACTTCGATAACAAATCTGCATGAGATTAATAGGTTAATGAAAGTGATAAGTACAAGTGTTGCACGCGATATCGTTATGAAGATTTAATTAATCTGTTATGCTTTTCCATTGATCTAGTTCTTATATTAAATTCAACAATACCTTCTTGTGAGAAGTATTTTATTGAATTGGATTTTATACTAAACAATTATTTAAATACTAATTAATATGTTATTTCAAATAATTAATATTTTTATTAACTTGAAGTGTAAAAAAAATCAAAGTTTTGGTTAATGCAATTTTAACAATTTCTTCTTGATCATTGTTGGAAAACCGGATAATCACTTTCTTACATTATACCTACTCGATGTCATGCAATAAAAAAAGAGAACAAAAGAAGAGTGACTTGACCGTGACGCATATGATTACGATGTTAACACTTTTCGTTAATGCTAATAACCTTACAAAAATTTTTTTACAGAGAGATGTTTATTATATTTGTGTTAATTAAATATATTTAAACAAACACTGTTATAGTAAAACTTGTCAAAAAAAAGTGTGCATCTTCAATTATTTGATAAACATTTTTGTGTTCTCAAAAAAGTAGCTCACCTTATTTTCGTTTTGCGTATTTTCTATTTTATCAACGGCATTATGCTTTGCAACAGAATTAACGACAATTTTTGTATTTTTTGGATGTTGTTCCTTGTTGGTTTCTACTGGTTTGTCACTTTCAACGGTTTTGCTCGGATGAATATCTAGTTTCTTTTTAGGTGCGTCCGTTGGTTTCGTTTTAATAATCGGGTCACTGGAAACTTCTGCTACTTGGTTTCCATCTGTAACAAATTGTATTCAAATAAAGATCCTTCTATGATAAATTAAAAAAGAAGGAAAACAAAAAAAAACTTGATATGTTTGTATACAAATTTGATCCGATATTTGGTTTTGCGGTTGAAAATTAATTTCAAAAGAGCACATCGATTGGAAAATGCCTCTTATTAATTCTGTGTCCCTTATATCTTATTTCAATTATTAATATTCAATAAACGCGTATCAATTTGCAATCTTGGAGAAACTTCTAAATTTATTTTATATACAATTACGATTTTTTTAAAAAACTTTTGAAATTTTTTGTATAAAAAAATCTTTAGCTCGTTGAACGTTTTTTTTTATCTCACCATTCATAATATCCGAAAATTGAACGCACTTAAAATATTTAGAAACTGTACATATGTCGAAATGTCACTCAAGTCATTACTTCTTTTACTTTAAATCAAGAAAATTAATGCTCGAACTAGTAAATGACATACATTTAAGCAGAGTTGTACAAATTACTTATTTCAATATAGTTATGAAATTTTATAAATCAAAGCTGCTTTACTTAAACTTCCTGTATGAATGAAAAATTTTAAAATAATTTTTGTTACGGGCATAGAAATTATACATATAACACCAGCACAAGACAAAACATCCTGATACCGCATATAAGATAAGAAATCCTTTGTCTTAAAGGTGGTCTACGATTCGCAATCGGTTGCCAAGCGGGCAGCGCGTATTCACCACTTATTAATTGTTACCCCACTTTTTATAATACCCCACGATACACATAAGTTCTCCGCGCGAACAACGGTCGTCAATACTAATTCCGATTGTAACTCCATTGACTAAACAATCCATTAATAAAATTAAAATCTTCAACCAGCAATTATCCAGACAAAGAATCTGTTCTATTTCCAATTCATTTGATATCGTTATACCCGTAACATTTTTAATAACCATTTGTTTATTTATGAATTTACGGCTTGGAAACATGATTATCTTAATCATGTACCTTTGGGACATTAATTTTAATAAAAAAATATCTGTACATAAATTGTAAATTAATTAATATTTTGCTGAAATTGAATTGCATCGAGAAAATTATTTGCCAATTACTATAATCAGAATTATTTTTCTTCTTAATGTAATTACGATTTCGGAATATTCATAAATATTTTGAATTGATATAGTTACGTCATTTTGCGCACATTTAGATTTCTATCTTATATATAAATCGAATACCCTTAAATTTATATGACTCGTTTAATAGTCAATTTTGGTATTACACAAATTTAATTATACACTATTTGCGTTATCACAGCAAATCAAGAAAACAATTTTATATTTTATCTAAAATAATTTATTCGTACATTTGAATTATGTCTTTCATAATTAAGCATAATTTAGCACTCTTAATAACTTATACATATGTTTGCAAAAAATTACTTAAATTTACCTGCAGGAGCACTTTGAGGACTAAATACCATTACAGTGTTTCCAATAGTGGTTGTAAAATCCAAGAAACCATAAACAGTTTGCGTAATGTAAGCATTGTCGATTACTTCTTCTGATCCTTCAGTCGTCTGGCTTGGACCAGTGTAAATTTGTGCGCAACATTGTCCCACTAAATTGTTGTTGTTTTTTTTTTTTCGAAACAATAATAAAAATTATCAAACTGTTCTATGAAATAGCAATTAAAAAAAGTAATTACAATCGTAAAAATAAAGTTAATTTTACAAAAAAATACCTATTGTGAGAGCTATGGCCGAAACCAGGATCTTCAGTGCCATTGTTTCTATTAAAAGAATCTCATATTACGAAAATGAATGAGTCTGCAAACCTGGAACACGAAAATAGAAGGACAAAACTGTTAATGCATCAACAAATTTTGAGTAATTAAAGAGAAGTTTATGTATAGGTCGTGCACTTCAAAAAAAAAAAAACTTATGAAATCATATATATATTTGCGCTACTTTA
>JABFPM010000703.1:0-25696 GCA_022817325.1 Idris sp. 1 HC-2018 | reverse complement strand
GATGTAATAATGTTGAAAAAAGGTGATTTATATTCAAAGTTCTATAGTGCTCATTTAAACGCCGATCCTCAGTCATCCAAAGATTTAATTCCGAAAAAAAACTTATGAAGAATGGGATTCAGCGAAAAAAAGAGTACCCAAAGGCTACTGATTTTGATTCTCATATTGAAAAGTGCATTGAGGAATTAAATCAAAAGGCAGCACGTCACTTAGCAAACAATTCATTGCTTAGATATTTTGGAAAAGTAAGTTTCTTTGTATAAATATATTACAAAAGTCAGTGAATAGAAAGTATATTTAAAGTTTAAGTTAGATACAATTTTTCAATTTATTTTTTAAATTTGAATTTGCAACTTATTTGAAATTAGAACTTTAATTGAAAATATTAGTACATTTTATCTAAACTACAATTGTAAAAATTAAATTAATAATTATGGCTTTGAGAGCTCGCGAATGACTGGCTTGCTCCAGAAAGGACTGTTAAAGAATAAATTATTATTTGTTTTTATAGTATAATGTATTATAAAATATTTAATATATGAAACAGTTATTATTGATCAAGATACTTAATAAAGCATAAGTTTTCAGAAAATGTATATGTATATATTAATTTTTAAAACTTGAACCTTAACATAAATCATAAAACACTGGACAATATACTGGAAAAATAAATCGTAGAAAAAGGGTAAGGAGGGAAAAGGTAATACGGGTTGTGGCTCGAATGTTTGGAAGAACCACTCTTGCATTTGCGTTTTTCCCAAAAGAAACGATGAAAACTTTGTGAAAGTAGCCGGCAGCGAGATTTGAACTCGATACCTCCCGAATGCTAACCTGGAACACTAACCACGATAGCTCGGTCTGAACAATATTAATATATTCTTCAAAAATAGTTATTTGATAAATTTAAATCTATAATTATAATATTAATATCTATGACTTTGAGATAAAAATTAGAGACATTTTAGGTTAGGTTAACTAGATTAATTATTATACACGTAATACAAGTCACCATGAAAAATAAATAAAAAAAGTGATATATAAAACATATTGAAATCAAAATTACATTTGAATTCATCAATTCTGGTTGACACGAAACTCAATTTAGAAAAAATTTGCAAGTAACAAATTAACAAACTTAGATTTTGCAAACTTATTTGTAAAAGCATTAACTAGTTAACAAATAATTCGTACAAACTCATCTTCTCAGTGTGGAGTATTACAGGGGTTATTTTGGGGTCATCTAGAGTATATCTAAGGCTTTTTTGGGGTTGTTCTGGAGTCATTTAAAGTTATTTTTGGGGCAATTTGCGATTCAATTGGGGTCATTTTGAAACTGTTTTGGTGTCATTCTGAAGTCTTTTTGAAGCAGTGTTGGAAACGTTCCACAGTCATTCCAAGGGTTTTGTGAGGTTATTTTAAGTTCATTCTGAAATCCATCTGAGGTCAATTTTGGGTCACTTTGTGGTTCTTTTGCAATAACAAGCGATATTCTAACTAATTAAGTTGGAAAAAAGCTATAAATTAACATTTAAAAAATTAGGAAAATTGAATTTTTGTTCACAAAAAATGAAATTGCTGTCTAGTGAGTGTCAATTATAACAATACAATTTTAATTTAACGCCGAAAATTAAAAAAAAATTGGTAATTCCACATTAATAAAACACGACATGTCACAGACCCTTTTAAATTCTTAAATTGATTGTTTTATCCTATTCTTTATGCTAAAAGAAACAAAAATCCGAAATATTAGCTCATAATACAATAAATTACGGTCATGAGGACTTACACGTTTTTCAGTGATTTTAATCTGAAAAAATTAATTTCCTCAGTTAAAGTACTCTTTAACATTATTTGTATCGGCTTAAAACCTTCTACATTAATTTCTCTTCAAGAAAATTATCATTATTTTTCCTGTGATGCTAAGTGAATGTGAAATTATTCAAATAAAAACTTATATAATAATAGACTTAATTTATAAAATTAATTTCAAGAGATAAAAGAATTAGTTTGTAACACTGATTTAATTGAATAAAAAATGAATAATAACAGTTTGTAAATTGTTCCAAAATATTCTTATTACACAAAATTACGTGTATAGTTGAAATTAAATAATCATAGTCAATTTAATTTTAATTAAAATTCATATTCAATCTTTTATTATAAGAGTAAAATATGCCTATATAGTTCGATCAATAAGGACCTTTTCCTTATTATATTTAAAAGTTTTGTTTCTAATTTATGATAATATTTTTGCTTTTACAAGCGACGAAAAAAATGATTACAAAATTTTTAGAACTGTACATGTTATTTAACGGTTAAAGTATTTACTATTACAGATGAATTTAAATTATATCAAATGAGACCCTGCAACCTAAAGTTTTGATATGCTCAAAAACAATGTATATGAATAGTAGGACACATCGAAAATGTAAAAAAGTACCTAAAATTGGGATATTTGTACCCCCCGCGCGCACTCTAAACTATTTAAAAAGTTACTAAGATTATGTGGCCCCTTTTTTTCTCATCGGAAACTTTGAATTAAGAGAGCAGTCGGCCAAAAAATTTTTTTCGATGTGCCCTAATGAATATTGTTTAAATTCAGATACACAACATGAGAAAGAATAGTTTTTTTTTAACTTTTACATTGTATTTGAAGATTTAAATACTATAACTTTAAGTTGTGTATACAAGTTTTAAAAACAATCCAATAGAGAGAACTTAAGTTTTGATTAAAGGGGGAAATACGTGTAAGTGCCTCACGTTTTTTTGTATAATTTCAAGGTTTTTTTTATAACACAAATCAAATTTAAAGTTAATCTAACAATCCTAGGTGTATTCGTGTATACTCAACAGTGTGAAAAAAAATTTATGCAAAATCTAAAAGATTATATTTTAAATTGAAAATTATGTAGACATGTTTTTTTGATGCGATAACGGCGGGAATGATACTGTCGTCAATTTTCATTTAATTCCTAAATTTAAACAACGAACATGATTTGTATAATGAAAAAAAATCTTGAAAATGATAAAAAAACTGTACACTTACTTCCTCCCTTAAGAACACGTTCAGAAATTTTTTTAAATAATATTGTTATATGCTGAACTTACAAATTAATTTAATTTATATTCATCGTAAAACAATTTACATATTAAATGGCTTGTTTGTTATACCAAGAGGTTTTAGTTTTAACTCAACATAAAACTATAATTGAACACAAAAAAAACTTTTGATTTATATTTTATATATGGAAACTTTGTATTTCTTATATGATTATATTGCGTAACCTTTAACCTATCGTTGAGCACTAGATTTTATTCGAAAGGTGATTGACTCATCACCTTTGTTGCCAAGGCGACCATGATGTGACGTCACGGGACAAGTTCGTGGATATGGGTGACCCATATTCTAAATATAGAATCTCACCTAAACCCTCCGGAAGAACCTTGCACAGAAGTAGAGATTGCAATGCATACACAGTAGAGTTTGTAAGTATTACGTATTTTTCTCTATTTCGATTGCTATTTTGTCAAAATCTATGAATGACGATACATGAATCAAAGAAAATTTAAGATGTTCTAGTCTAAAGTGTAATATAATTAGTAAAAACAAGGTGTTTCAAAATTTAAAAATTAATAATTCAATTATTTTGGAAAATATACAATTTAATCTGCTTTAGAATACAATTAAAAAAATTAAATATGACAAAATTAGTTTCTTGTACTTCTCATATAAAAATGTATGTATCCTGTATGGAAACCCATAAACATTTTTAAAAAATAAAATGATAGTTAAATTAATGGAAAAATTTAAGGCTATATGTAAGTTACGCCAAAAATGATAAGGTTGGAAAATTCATTAAGATAAAGATAATGTAAGTTGCTCCAAAATAAAAATGATGATCTTTTTGCCTGCTTTTACTGTATACTTTGTAAAAAAAAAAGGTCGAAAATTGCAATAGATCTACTGCAATATAGTTGCAAGTGAATATACTCAAATTTTGAAGTTGAATTTTAAAATCAAAGTTGAACTTTAAAATTAAATTAGGCGTTTAAATTATTTTTCAAACTAGGTGCTCTAGTTTTACACCATTTTTGTCATTTTAAGATAGACGATTGTTTCATTTTCGACTTTGTAACAATTTAAACCAATGATACAAACCTCGAAGAATTTTGCAATTATTTAATCGATAACTACATTTCTGATAATGCCCGATTTCTACCAACAATTTGAACAGTCGATTTTTTCAATGAAACAACTAATGCGTGCGAAGCATTCCATTCATATTTTGGAAAAGAATTTTACCATGCTCATCCTCATATATTTCGATTTGGTTCTGTTTGATTAAATATGCAAATTAACACTTGCAACAAAAGCAGAAGTTTTGACACACCAAAAACAAAAAAAAGCAAACTCTTTGTATGTATTAAAAAATCAAAGAAGAATTTTTGAAATTCAAAACTAATCCATCGTATAGACTTCAATTTGTTCAAATAGCGTATTCTTTCAACGACAAAAATTATCATAATGAATAATATTTTACATTGACAATGTGAGCATGGACAGTCTTAAGTCTGTAAAAAGTGAGAAGGCAAAGGCTACATTAAAAATATCTTTAAAGAACATTCTCAATGATTGTTTAGTGTTGGAGCAACTTACATTATCTTTATCTTAATGAGTTAATTATGTTGGAGCAACTTACCTATCTTTGGAGCAACATTTCCCCAATTTTAAATTCAAAATTTGGATTCATATTTATGACAAAAATCGATAATTTAATCCAAAAATATATATGAAACATTTAAAAATGGTTGCTCAAGTGTCAAAGAAGTTGTTTCTAATTTTAAATAATATTTCTATTGATGGACCATCGAACAAATATTAATTTACTAAAAAAAGTCTTATTAACAATAATTTACGTCAAATTTCTTACTTGGAAACTTTGGTTTTTAGAGATTATTTTGTTTGCTAATAACAAACTAGATGTTTAATAATTATTATATTTCAATAGAATTAATTTTAATTTGTTTATCCTAATTAATTTTTTAATACATTCTGAAAATTGGTTTTCATGTTCTCATGATTTTCTCTGCCATAGTTAAAACTAAATTCATTTGAATTAAAATTCAAATCTTCATTTAAACAACTTTGAAAAAAAGTAGTTTAATGAAATGTTTTTAATTTTAACTAATAATTATAAAAAAATTATCTCTATCAAAGCTATTTCATAACAAATACGATGAATTTAGTTGAGAATTTCTCAATAAACTAGGCAATCTCGCATGAAACAGTCTGGATCTGCATGACCCAGATTTGCCCGGGCTATGACGTTGAAGATGACGTCATAAGAAAAAGTAGGTCGCGGGGTCATAGCACCCTTTTGGTTTTCAAAGAGATCCTCACTGCTGGCAGGTTTGATTGTGAAATTATATGATTTTATTTAATTTATCATAATATAATAAATTACATTTACGATAAAATTAAATATACTTGTGAAATTTTTTGTAACTTTGAAATAAATTTTTTAAATAAATCTAAATTCAAGTTACATTTTAAAATATAAACTTCATGGTACAGGTAATGAAAGATCTGATTTTGATTTTTGGTTGAATTATAGGATGATTTGAGTTTCTTGAACTGAAATATTTATTTATAAACATTTATTTGTATTTTAAATAAAGTGTTCTCTAAAAACCATTTTCTAATTTTTAAGATAAAATTTACTTTTTCGGGACGAAAATTAAAATTTTTCAATATTGCTTTTAAATTGAAAAACTTTGTTTAAAATTTTTTGTATTAAAATCATTCTTGGCCATTATTCTATTCTGAATAATTCCATTTATTGTTACTTCTTTAAAATAATGTACATTTTTTATTTTTGCATTATAAAATAATTCAGTTTGCATTAAGAAATATTAATTTAAAATTGATTCCTAGATTTTAAATATAATTGTTGTTCGTATTTGCCATAATAAGGATTTACTTTAATAATGTAATATGCAGTTCTGTTCTTAAGGGAAATTAAGAAAAAAGTTGGCAAAAAATTAAGAAAGCAAATTTTGAATCATTTTACAGAAAGTTACATAGTAAAGGTATAGAACAAATCGAAAATTTGAAACATGAAGCAAATCTTTAAGCCTATTTTTCCTTGTTCTTTGGACTCTCAAATACATGAAAAAAATTGAGCTCAGTGAAAATGTAAAGGTTGACACTCGAAAACATGCAATTAAATAAAAATAGAAAAATTCACTAAAATCGCTAAAATAAAGTTGTATTCAAATGCGTGTTTTCTAGTATCATCCTTTAAATCTTCTTAAAATAGTCTTAAAGTAATGTGCTTCAAGTTTCCAATGTTTGATTTTGTCTACTGTTACTAAGTAAATTTCTGTAAAATTGCTAAAAATAGCATATTTGAAGGTGCCACTCTTAAAATCTCGAAGGGGACCAACTTTTAAATATATTGGCACTATATTTTATTATTTTAAATTATATTATAATTATTTTTACAATTCTATGCAACTGAAATATGAAAACTAAATAACAACAACCTGATGAAAATCGGTATAATAAAATTACTTTAACATCAAATATCGTAGGTTAATTGTTAATAAATTTATATGCACGAAATTTAATAATAATCCTTTAAGTACTACCGAATATGTTTTTCTTTTTATTTCAAAAATAAAATAAATATATTTTTAGTAGTTTTATATATTTTAATAATTTCATGTATATTTAATGAAACTTTATAAAATTATTAGCAATTTTATGTTAATTTCAAAATATACGATTGTTTTTTTTTCACAAAAATCCAAAAATATTGCAAGTTAGGATTAGGAAAGAGAAATCCAAATTTATTTAAACCATTCACACTTTTAAGCCATCTACAGTTTATTACACTCGTGAACTAAAAAAAGAAAGAAAAAAACTAACCCACAGATATCTTTAAATTAATATAACTTTGTTAAAATTTATCGAAAAACATAACAATTTTTCATTTTAATTTGAAGTAAAATTGCATTTTTAATTTGTAAAATATTCAAATAAATAAAGTACAAGCTATTAAATTCATACATAAAAATGAGAGAAATAAAAGTACATTTTCAGATGTCCAGTTTACCTCACTTGATAATGTAATCATTATTTATGTAAGAATTTAATTATGCTTTATTATGTTCTGATCGCTTTTTAACTTTTCGGAATCTCTCTTTCTGGAAGTCATTCTTTGTATGTCCTCGACATACATTTCAAGCTTCGAATTTTAAGAGGTCAGGATATTTGGCGAGGCAACTAGAGTTTCAGGTCAGTACACCTTGTAGATAGAGTTCGTCGTCCTGCATCCTATGACGTCATTCGGGATAAGCACCCAGTTCCCAGTATGACGAACACAATTCTCTCCCACTTTTTAACTCTAAGCTTCTTTTTTTTGCTCATACTAAACCTAAAATAAAATTTAAAAATCAGTACAAATTAAAGTTATATTTTAAATATTAAAGCTTAAAATATTATTTCCAAAAAGTACAATTTAAAATATTATTTAATACCTAAAATATTATTTAATACCTAAAATATTATTTCAGATGAGATGTTAATCAGAAAACCTATTTATTACTTTTTAAATCTTGATATTTGCTGTACAAACGTTAACTAATGAAACAGCACTGTTGAATTTTCTATATTTTCCGGTAAAAATAAGTTAAATAAAAGATATTTAATTACGGTTAGTATATTAAATAAATTATTTGTTCTTAATACAAATGTCAGTAAACAATTATTATTTTAATGGTTGCACAGCATATGGAATGACTCAAATAGCCAACAAATGTTATGAATGACTGTGTAACGTGAATGAAGCTCTGGTATCCCAGTTTTCTGCATCCCCTCTGTTTCAGTATTCTCTCACATTTAAACACTTACCGTCGCCGCAAACCAACCCAATGTCGGTCATTACGTCACAAACGCGTTATTGACTATAACACTAAATGCAGTTTGAATATTATGCATTGATTAAACCATTATAATTTATTAAAATATAGATCAGGAAAGTTTACGAAGTTGACTTAGTTTTGAGAATAAATTCGAAACACACTTTTCCCTGAATTACCTGCTTGGTGATTACGTCAGGGTGTGGTCTTGAAAAATTATTTAAAAATAATTTACGGAGATAAACCCCGAAAATCAAACAAAACAAATTCAAAAATAAAATTTTAAAAGTTCTATTCTTAACTTTAAACAATACAAAATTGAAAAAATTATATGCAGACTGGAATTTGAATTTCAGTTTTTATTTTGAGTTTCTAATTATATAAACTGTACAAAAATCCTACAAGGAAATATTAAATTTGAAAATAAATATTAATGGAAAATAAAATTTTCAACTTTTTTAAAAATGACTAATAATTCGGATTAAAATTTCAAGTTGAAAAACTTAAACCAACCATTGCTTTATTTGATAATTTTTGTATTATTGTGTTTTTTTATTAGTTAATTACCTGGAAGTACATTTGTGCAAGCTCAAAGTCCTTCCGTATTTTCTTTCATTCTTATTATTTTTTTTTCTCAACCGAGCCAGCAGTTTAAACCACGTGGTTCATTGCAACGAAACAATCAATGCAATGACGTCAAAACGGCGCGAGCCAATCCCAAACTGGTTCCATTCAGCCTGCTAGACTCATCCCTAGTAGAGAGTCTCGCAGTTTGGTCAGACAGTGGCTGACTGCAGTTTCCTTCGATCACTGAGTGTGACAACACCTATTCGACACGATTTTCTGTGACAACTTTTTTTCGCGATGTTTCTTGAACAGAAATATAATTTTTTTCTTTTTGATCAAAATTATTTTTTTACATTTTTGAAGTCCATTCCTGCTTATAAAAAAAATTGTTTTTTGCTATGATTTTTTTCAAATTAATTTGTAATTTTTTTAAGTGAAAAATAAGGTATTCATTTCAATGGTAACTACTTAAAACAGCAAAGGAATAAAAGCCATTTTTATTATCGGTGAGTTTCGATCATAGTAAGTGTAAAACTTTCTGTTTACTTAATGCATATTTGATGCCAAAATTAATTTAATTTTTTTTATAAATAGTTTTTATTATTTCAAAATGAATATTATAACAATTGGTTAGAAGTACTTTTTTTACTACACAAATAGTAGAAACATTTTTTTTGTTACTATAACAAATAATTGATTACCCACACTTTATTAATAGAAAAGTTGTAATGTTCAAAAATAAAAGTTTGTAATGATATAAATATTACTTTCGATATTTTCTTGTATAACAATTGATAACATATTTCTATTTATCCATCTATAAAAGGTGATTCAATATTCAAAAAACTATTTCTATTAATAAATAGATTTACTTTCATTAATTATCTTGAAATTTTTTTTTTTTTTTATAATAAATTATTATTTAAAAATTGCAATAATGTTTCAGATAAAATCTAGAAATAAAAACAAACAAACTTAAGTTTAAAATTAAAAGAAAATTTTGAGTGAATAAAAAAAATAAATAAATAAAATCTATGATATTAATAATAATAAAAAAAATTATTTTTGAACAAAAACATATTTTGGTACTTGAAAATTAATTTGCATGTGAAATGTTATTCTTAATGTTTTTTTTTTTCATTTACAATGAATAATTAAGCATGAATTTGTAATAATTATTTTGTTCATACTTGCTTAAAACTCAATGTTGACTACCGCAATTAGTGTCAATTAAAAGGTCTTTGTTTACGAATTCGCGGTCATTGTCGAGAATCAATTGCATCGACCGTCTTTTCTGCTTTCAAGAAAGGTGCAATTCTTTTTTTTCGATTCATTGCTCGGTCGGTTTTTTCAGCACACGCGTACTTGAATTAATTAGGTCAAAATACTAATTCGTGCCTTCATTTTTTAAATATCCCGTTGTTTTTCTGATTTCTCTTCCGTGTGCACAAAGCAACCCCATCCTTCAATTTGTAATGCACGTCATGTCGGGGAGGTAGTGACATCATACGAATCCTGTTATGCGATTGGCCAGTTAAACTCTGACGTCATCGAGTATAAGATCCTATGTGTGCAGTAAACATCACAAGGAGTGCAACCGGGTTCAAAGTCCCAGTTTCCCAAGGCTGCACGTCTCGGCCGATCATAAGTCTTATCTCGCAGGAAAAATCTCCCTGTTTACCCTTAATGTCTGTTTATTCTAATTAATTAAACTTTCCACTAAATTTATTGAAAAAAATAATAATAAATGAGTATGTCAAAAGTGTTAGAAGTTCGTAAACTGTCTGTTTTTGTTTCTTATAAAGTAAAAAGAAAAATTGTACACATTTTTACAAATTATCTACGACAGTTTCAAACTTTAAAGTTAATAATTTTGATAACAAATAAAAATTAAAAAACTTGAGTGATTAATTAGTAAAAAAGTTACGAATTTTTTTAAAAAAAACGTCGTCAAATTTATTAGTGTAAAATAGTCTAACAAATAATGTATAATTAATTTCACTTAATCAAGATAAATTAATTTATATCTTTTCAATATTGATAAAATTTGAATTTACTATTAATGCAGATTAAATTTTACTTTTCCAAATTTTTTTATAAGTGTCAGTATTAATTTTAGAAAAAAAATTGAATAGAATCTATTGTTTACGTGAATGACATCGATGAGGCAGGAAAGGAGAGAGAGAGAGGAAATTTTGAAAGCATGAAAAAATTGAAAATTGTTTACAGCGATGTAAAACTACGTTTTTTTAAAATTAAAAATATTTGCTATCAAAAATCAAGTGGATTATAAAAAAAAATAAGTAAATCACTAATTTAACTCCATAAAAAGAACATTACTATAATGATATACAAAACTTTGTTACAAATTATGTCTAAAAGTTGAGCTTTTTTTTTATAAATTGCAGAGTTGTAATTTATTCAAAACAGACAAACAAAACAAATGAGTCAATCCGCAAATTGTAACATAAAGTTGGTTATAACTATTGCAAAATGCAAAGCGACATAATGGTTGTTGAATAATATCCAGGTATGTTGACAAAATTGATTCAATATTTTTTGTAGAATTTAAGAAAAAAAATTATGAAAACTTTGTATGCGAAATACAAGAATAAAACTAATGTCAAATTTCATAAATGAAAGCTTAATGAGAAAAATACTAATGAAGATTGGAGTAAAGTGTCCCAATAACCCACATTCACGTTTGCGTCATTCACTAGTTCTCCCCACTCTGTTATGACGGATTTTTTACAAGAAGATCTCGTTAAATACTCGAAAGAATTTGACTCTCAAATATCCATTAATATAATATTTACTCTTTTTTTAAAATCAATTTCTTTTTCAGGCATGTAAAATTTTTTTAATGTAACTATTAATTTTACATAAATGTTGCATTAAATTTGGAATGGAATTAAAGATTTTTTAAAGTACTTTGAATTTTAATAATCTAAAATTTCATTTTTACATTTGAATTCAAAATTGACAGTTTAAATTTCATCCTTAATTACTTTTTATAATTCAAATTTGTAAGACTAATTTTTTGTATTTTTAGTAAGTTAATTTTGTTCAGAAAGTTTGTATAAAAATGTATAAGATTTTTCAGCAAAAGCATTAGCCCAGATAAGTTTAAATAAAATTCACAAGTTCAAGTTTAAGGCAAAAGTACAAACTTTTGTATTGATAAAGAAAAAAAATTTAAAGTTCAAACATTGTGCTTTGATAAAACTTAAATTTTGTTGCATTAAAAGTTCTATTATTACAGAAATGCGTATGAAAATAAAGACAATTTTTTGAAAATTCTAAATTTGCTACAAGAGCGTCCTTGGTTTACCTTGGCGGTCTCTTCTAGTGACCTAAATATCTATATATAGTAAAGATTAAGCTTTTAATAGAACCACCCTCAACTAACAATCTGCAAACATCACAGTTGAACGTGTACAATTGTTCAAGAATACAAATTCTCGATAAATAATTAATTTGTTTGTAAAATATAAACAATTTTTTTATTTTTTCTTTTATTTTTTATAAGAGAAATCAATAAATACAAATAAATCATTTAAAAGTTGTACAAGATATTACATTGTAATTAATTTTAGTTACTGAATTTGTTGTTACTGAAATTTTGAAATGATTTTATATTTTTAAGTGTTATGTGTATTTTTAGCTCTTATCTATCCGGGTACTGTTATGATAAGTTCACTGTACTCGCGCAGGCGCACAGTTATTTGACGTCATCATTGGGATATAAGTCATCGAACTACTATAAACGAATTATATAAAAATTATAATCAGAATTACAAATCAAATTGATTATAATATTGATATTTGTATTAAAATTGTACTCAAATAATAATTAAATTATTAAACTTGGCTTTCAAAGGTTTTATTTATAATATAAAATAGATATAAGGAAAAAATTGAATTCTGAAAAACCAGTTAAGTAACAAAATTTTAGGTTGATTTAAAGTAAATTGTAAAAATTAAAATAAGTAGTGTAAAGTACAATCAAAGAATAATTATATTTTGAACTTTACAGTTATTATCGAAATGTTCTTTAGATTAAAAAAACTTTATACTTTTATTTAATGAGCTAAATTATAAAGTTTTTTTTTCAAACATAAAATTAACGTTTCTCAGTATTATAGTTTTCTAACTATCCAAAAGTTCAACCAGTTCAGCAGTGTCTGTAAGTCGATAAAGAATCGACTGCGAGCTAGAATTATCTTCAGACGAAAAGTTCTCTACTTTTTCTACCAAACGTATTATTTGAAAAGTTTAAAAAAAAGAATGTTTAAAAAGAATTTAATATCTTTTTAAACATTTAATTATGATTTGATTGTATTTAAAAATTTATATATATAATATGTGTTAAGTAATGAATTAATAAAAGGAATTAGAAAAATAAGTTCAATTTTAATCAATTTTTCTAATTATTACTAAAATGATGGAATATTTAAGTTATATTTAATTTAAAAACAAATTAAAGGGCATAATTAAAACTTTTTTATATTTTTGAAAATGAGTTAAAAAAATAAATATGATTCTTGATAAATTTAGGGTCTTCAGCAATTTAAATTTGTATGATGATTATAAATTAAAAAATTTAATCATTTTAAATTTGATGATTTTAATTAATAATTTACTTTATAAAACAAAGTCCTATACTAAGTTTTAAAATAATTAAATTATGATAAAAAGTTAATTTATTCAATTTAAAGTTAATTGAAAGAGCAAATAAAAGAAATTAGAAATGTTCAGATATATGTATTAATATTAGTGATTTTCTAAGGTTCAGCAAGTATATAATTTATTAATAATTAATACAAATTTTAGTGATTATGTAAAACCAAATGAATATACTAAAAATCGTAATCATAACTAAATTCATTATGATTATAAATTTGCAATTTATAATTATGCAAATCAAATTTGTTTCATCTAATTTCAGAAGTTTGATATTATTTTTTCTGGGCAGAAAAAAATTTATTTAATAGTTTGGAATATGAATAAATAATAATTATAACAAACATTAATTATTCTGTGTTAAATAAAAAGTTTAGAACTGTTTCAAATAAATCGATTAAATCAAATCTACATATTTTATATCAAGTATGTAATTTTCCATTTTTATATATGTCCCATTTTAACTTCAAAGGGTTAAAATCTTTTGTGTTTTTTTTTTACAAACAAAAGTCTATATCTGAAACAAATTTGAGACTCAGTTTCATAATAAATTTAAAATTGGTTTCAATTCTTAAACACTGCATTCGTTCCATGCAAGTGAGACTCGCGAGGCTTCCCTGAGGATAGCGGGAATAAATCCAGTTTACCTCTGACAGATTTAAGGCTTCGTGTGGAACTTTATATCTATATCTACTGTAGCTAAGTTTTACACGAAAATGTCAGCTTATGCATTTTTACTGCACAAATTATAATTTATGACATGATTAATGAAATCGTCGTTGTAATAATTTTTCTGAATAATCAATTTAATTTTTTCAGCTTTTCGTAACTAAATTAAACAATCATAAACTTATTTTATCCAGAAGAATGTAAAGAGTTAATTAATTGTCCAAATTTTACTTTTTCTGTAATAATTTTTTCAGCTCAAGAGTTTATGGACCCAACATCGCAAAACATTTTAATAGGCAAGCCGTCTTATGTTTCTGTCTTATTTCATTGTACAATTGCGATATGAAATATGACATAAACTTAAGGTGGTTACCTATATGGTCAACACGAAATATCTCTGAAGACTCGATTATTTATGATGAAAAAAATGACATAACCTCAAATAGTTGTTAAAATCAATGAAACAGGAAAACTGAACTATCAGCTAGTAAATAACCAGTCATGAAATGAAGAACTAGTTGGAAAACTCAGTTACGTTTACCAGTAGACTTATTTAAGTTTTTAAGATTAAAAAATAATAATTTGGCATGCTGCTGGAATCATAAGACAAACAATTGGTAAATAATGGTTATTTTTTATGTTTAAAAAACAGTAGTGTGTATGTGCGTCGAATCAGACAGTGAACAAGGCGAGAGTAGGGCCAGACAAATAGGAAGCCTGAGGCTCTAAGCCGAAAGCCTGCAAGTGTCAGAAAGCTTACTCGGCTAGCGTTACACTCACACGAAAGAGGCTCTGGGGATGATAAGAGGGCTCGACCAGGCATCCCCACTTCTTACGGATGACCACATTCTTTTCTTATTAGATTCAAACTGTTCACGTGTTGCCTATTTGTATTTACACACCCGAGGCCTAATTTTTTTATTCTCTATATGTTTTTTAAGCTCAACCTTGTAACTCTTTTTTTTGCTACAACTGTTATGTCAACGACAAACAATAGCAAACAAATCTTTCTTAATACAAATTATAATATGTTAGTTTATTGTTTTTTAATCAGATTTGATTAAACTTTTTTCAACTTATAAATAAGATGAGAATATTTATGGGTTATTGCACAAGTATATTTATTGACAATTATAATTTAAGGAATTTTTATGTTATAGTCAGAGTATTATTATAAATGGATCATGTTCTTAACGAAAGTAGATTAAATAGTTTTTAGAAGTTGAATTAGAAAATTTCTCGATTCTTTAAGACGAGTATATTAAGAGCAATGTTTATAGTTAATGGGGCAGATGAACATTTTCTTTGAAGTATAAATATGTTTTTTGTCAATTAATTGAAGTTCTCGAAATTTTGGCATTTTATACATTTAATTTTTATTGCTAAAAAATATAATATTTGTTCGGTTCTTTTTAGAAAAAAATTTAACTTAAATAAGTAACACCTTTTCATTACCTTTTATTACAATCGAATTACAATTTAATTAAATTAGCTCTAAATAAGTATACACATCAAAACTGTTTGTGTGAAACAAACTCTTTTACAGTTACATATTATCCGCAAAACAAATGAGATTTAAAATAATATGTAATAGGATAAACTATACTCGGTAATATTTATTGCATTATAACACCTTAAAAACATGTTCAAAAATGTTAATTACAACTTTCAAAATTTACAGAACATGCTTTATAAATAAGTTTATTTTTCAAAAAACATTCTTGTTTTTATAACTATTTTACTTTTTATTTATATTTTTTAACAAATAAAGATCGAATATTTAATTTAAAAAAGTTCCACATGCGTATAAGTAAATTAAGGCTATTTAAGTAGTTAAAAAGTATCCAGTTCACATATAACATAAATAATAAATAGATTAACCTTGCCAGAAAAATGACATTACATAATGCTTATACTCAAACTATAGTAGCTTTATAAAGACTAAATTTATGAAATATCTTCGTTTTTTAAAGAAAAAAAAATTCATAACAACTCTTCATTGAGGCAAACTCAAGCAAGTTGCGACTTCTTAAGAGATTCCTTCCGGTAAGAAAGCAAAATCAATTTAGAATAAGGAGCCGACCGGAAGTGATAAAGCAGCTGATATCCAATTACAAATCGATGTAGGCAACGTAATTAGGTCTTGCTCTAATCCGAATCCCGCTATTTATTAAACGCTGGTTGCTTAACGTCGGCATGTACACAGCCTGGCGTTTTTAAGGATTCGTCTCTTCACAATATCATTAAACATAGCCACAGGGTCGCTTAAAAGTACGCTTATGTAACTTTTTTTTATGCAATTAGCGAAGAAATTTTTCACTTTATAGAAATGTTGTTAATTTTATAGAAAGACATTGAAAATGTTTACGAGTTTTTTATTTTAATAACATTTAATTTTATGTTGCAGGTCCTGAGGATTTAAACAAACAAAAGGGAGGGGATTTTGAAAAGATTTTGAAATATCAAAAAAAGAAGGTGTTTCTTGTACTTAAACAGCGACAAACTATCAGACCTCGTGTGCTGACTATCAAGAATCGTGTTGAGTATTGGTTGTTGGATTAAATGACCACGTGGGCTTCCGGTATATAACCGGGGGTGAACTATAAAGGTATCAGCAGTAGTGTGTCCAGCGAGACGGTGAAACATTGTACGAGTAATTTTTGCAGTGTTAAACTATTCATATTTTAATTTTTTTTCTTCATTTTTTTAAGTGAACATTATTACATTATTTATTTGTTGAATTGAATTTTATTTGACTATGTGAGTGTGTGTGTTTTAAAAGTCCTTTTGAAAAACAGGAAGTGAGCGAAAAATTTTTTGTAAAATGTGATTGTTTAAGTGAAACCAAATTTATGGTGAATTTGAGTTGAGATTCAAATCTAACGCAATTTTATCAAAATATGGTGTTTCCTTGAAAATTTTCATAGTGAAACTGTCCCGTTTCAGGAAGAAAAAATTATATTTGAATTAGAATTGCCAATTATTTTGATCTGTAAATAATATATATGAGATGCAATTTGATAAAAGTTCCACTTCTAATATCTCGCTAAGCTAATGTAAATATTTCATCAAACTTTTCCTTTATACATCAATCAATAATTCATGCATAATTTCTCTTAGAATATTTGCGATTTTTCGATTGAATGTAAAATATTACTGAAATACGATTTTTGAAAATTAGATCTTTTTTTCGATTTTATTTAAAAATGTAATTTAAAATTGCTAAATATACGAGTGTGTTATAAGGCTTTCTGCACAGGTCTTTAATGTTAAGAAAATGCAACAACATTCAAACTTATAGTTAGAAAGATCGAAGACAATGAATTTTATATTCGAGTTAAATCGTATAGCCATAGCAGATGTTCAGTCCCCACAACTTACACGTATGTAGTTCATGTTCTACTTGTTCGTTTCACCTCGCACTACTTTTTATCACAAATATATTAATTTTACTGCCATTCGGCTAAGTAGAAGACGTTTTTTCTGATGTCAAATTTATTAATTCTATTTAGAATTCGTCATACTATTAACTTATATCTTTTTTTTTAGATTGAATTTCTACAAACTTATAATAACTTTGGATATAATTGTTAATATATCTGGTCGTATATTGTAATTAGTCTTTCATGTTTAATAAAAATTAATATGCAAATTACTGTAGTGAAAACATAGTTTTGCATTTTGTGCACTTTTCATTTGTTTTACTAGAAAAATGCGGAATTGTGGAAATTTGAAACACCGTTTTGGACCCTGATGCAGCTGCTGGCCACTGCACAAGATTAGACATAAGACTCTTGTGCGTGTGACAGCGGCTATGATGGGGCTTCCAGAATACGACTCCAACATCGACTTTTCGAAAGAAAAAAGAAACCAGCTCGTTCTGCGAAGACCTGCTAGATCGTACAGCGGACAATTGTTTTTCGTAAGAAACACGATACTCAGTACTTTTCAAGCATATAAAGATAAAATTATGTACACGTGGGGTGAAATAATACCAGATGTGAAGACATAATGAATGATCTTATACATTTTTTTTGCTTTTTGTGAAAGTTTGTACAAGTATATTTTGTTATGAATTCTTTCTTACTTTATTTTTATTAATAAATGTTTGACATAAAAAGCTTGAATAAATTGTGGATATACAATAGTTTCAGAAAATAATGTCTTAAGTTCAAAGCTCTATTTCACTATGCAAACAAAAAATACTTTCAATTCTGGACTTTGTTTTCAAAATTATTTTAGGACTTTTACGGTGAAAAGATAGCAAATCATATTCGTAGGCTAAAAAGTTTGTTTATTGGGTCAGAATGAATGTTTCCCTATTTTTCAGCATTATAATTATTTATTTAAGCACACGTCTATAAATTTTCAATATTTATGAATATTAATGAAATTTCTTCTTAAGATATGTTAAACAAAGCTTTTAAATGATTTAAAAATAATTATCTGTCAAGTTTCTGATTGTTTTACAAAATTGTGATTTTTAGGAAAAAAAATAAAATTTCAGAAAAAAACGCCCTACAACTTGATAAAAAAAACATGAGATATCCCCGATTTGTATTTCTTTACTGGGACTTAAAGGGACTATCCGTCGGTTTTTGGTCAAAAATCGATTTTTTAACGAAATTTTTTTTATTGTATATTTTAATAGTCTGATATGTCCTCTACAAAATACTGTTTTCCAATTAATAAAAAACTCATGAAAAGTATTTTAGTTGAAATATTTTCTGATAAAGTTCAACGCGTCAGAAACGCTCAAGATTTCATGCGGTGACAATCGTGCTAAATTTTCTTTACAAAAGTTTAGTATTTGTAAAGATGACTAAACTTGTTAAAAATGAATATAACAAAATTGCTACTACAAATTTTATTTAAAAAAATATTTTTAAATTATTTATTTATGTTAAAATTATTCAAATTAGTTAAATCATTGAACATTTATCAATTTAAAGTAATTATCATTTACTATTATTTCTTCATCATTAAAGAAACAAAATATTTATAAAATATCTCAATATTAATAAATGAACGTTTCGAATAAATGGACATATTCTCTCAAAATCGCGAGACAACGGGATTCAGTCAGTGTGCATCGAAGTCAAGCGCGAACTACTGAGAAAAATCGATACGCGCGTAAAGCTTTGAAACAAAAACAAAAAGCGAAAGATCGTTGTAAAAAGAAGAGAGAAAGCCCATGTTATGGCCCTGGAATGGCTGATTAAGAATATTACCTTTAAAATACATTTTATTATTGTTTTATGTGAAAAAAATAAACTTTTAACTTTAAACTCGATTATCTCGAAAACTTTTTTTTCACGAGTTTTCAATCAATTTTGTTCTAATAAACGTCAAAATGTTCATAATTTAATTGTAACAAATTTGTAAGACAGAACTTAGATAAATTAATTACAAAAAAAGTTATGCATATAAATATAAAACAAAACTATAAAAAAAACATGATTTTAAACATGTTTTTTACCTTATTTCACATAATTGTGGATTGCTAAAAATCTATTAATGATATAAAAATTCTGTCTTGCAGATTTGTTTTATATGAAATTCTGAAGGTTTTGACGTTTATTAGGACAAAATTGGATAATAATTGGCGTACCTTTAGCTCTTTGAAAACACCATATTTTCAATTTGTTATTAACAAAAACATGGTTTTTTATCATTTTTTTTTCAACAAATGATTGGATTTTTGTTTTCTACCCATTGATAGCTATTTGTAAATAAAAATTCATCAAAATCGGTTGAACGGTTTGGATTTTAGTCATTTTAACCGACAGTCCCCTCAAAGCATACAGTACCATAAAAACCCATTGAATCATTAAAATTTTCTTATTTGCGCCCACATTTATTAAAATTGTCGAATTTTTCAGGTTTTTGGTTATTATTAATAATAATGCTTATTAAGTTGTTCTTACAAAAATTTTTTAGCCTGACCCTTCAGAGAGATTTTAAATTATGAAAAAGTAAGATTCTTTACTTAAAAATTCATTTTCCCATGTGAAAAATTGCCGATTTCCATGTCAAAGTAAACACACTTCGCTATTTAAGTGACTATTTCATGCTGAAGTAAGAATAAAATTACAATGAAAATAACTTGAAAAATGTTAGATTTAATCCGGAAACAAATTTAAAACTTGAAGTAAATCATACATCGCTATGAAGACCCCAAAAATCATTAAAAAATTGTAAATCATAAAACTACTTTTACGAAAACCGAATTCATAGAAGATAGTGTAAATTAAAAAAATTTAATTCATTGTCGGATTAAACATATCATTTCTTAAATTATTTTTATTGTACTTTTATTCTAACGTCAGAGTGAAATAGTCACGTAATTACCGAGGTTTGGAATGAAGATTGGTACCGTTTTTTCGCTGGGGATAATGAATTTTTAAGTGAAGCATATCATTTGTACTTCATTCAAAACTCAATAGGATTAGGCCAAAAAATTTGTTTGATGGACTATTTAATAAGCATTATTAAAAAATTATATTCAAAAACCGCAAAAACACGATATTTAATTTGTAGAAAAAGACAGTGTTTCGTTAATAAGATACAACATCCATTAATTTTCATGAATTTTTTTTTAGTTATAAACAACAATCGGAAATCCAGCTTAATACCTTTTACATTGTTTTTATAAATGTTGTACAGTATATACACAAATTTTATGATCATACCTTTAACACGTACTTCAATTGATATAACTTTACAAATAAAGAAATTAAAAGTTACAATAAAAAATTATTTTTGAATCGAGGTTTGAAACGCATTAAATAAACTTTCCAACTTTATTTAAAATGGGTATTTCATCAATTATTAGTTCAGATACATGAGTTTAAAGAAATTAAAAAATTGCCATTTTTTAGACATTTTTCAAATCAGTATAAAATTCAAAATTTTTACCGACTTTCGAAAAAAAAGTTGCAAAATTGCAATCACTAAATTTGAATTATCATAAAAATATGTAACAATGTGCAATGTCGGATAAAAGCAGTTCAAATAATTAATTAATGAATGCTTATTTCATAAATTGATATACATGGCAACTGACCCAATCACAATCTGACAATGACATGCGTTAGCATTTCCGAAAATGTTAACGCATACCCGGCACGCATACACGGTCATTGACAGATCTTAGCATGCGTTGTGATTTCGAGTTTATTGACTTGAACTGCGAAATTATACGTTCTGGAACAAAGCTGATGAAATACTAATTCATCAATCGAATGTTTCAGAACGATTAATGCTAAATCAACATATTTATTTACATTCGGCCGCCAGATTTATGTAGAAACAGAGGCCTTTAAAAAGGCTTAACGGTCAGACACAGGCAATCAGTTACAAACAGAAATTCAGTAAAAGACAAGCAGATGTAAAGTTTGGCTCAGTGTTTTGTGACCTGGGATCGAGTAATCAGTATTTAATAGTCTTTTGTCTGGATTTTTCGTCCATTATCTTTTGTCTTAACTAGTAAGATTTGTAAATGCAGACCAAACCTTAAAATATAACGAAATAATATTGTAATAAATTTGAAGTAAAATGATGTAAATAAAAATTCATTTGCCCGGTAGGTTCGCGAGTAATTGATATATGAAATACAAAATTAGGTCCAAAATTAATAAAAAGAAGTGAAAGTGAAATTGAATTAAATTATTTCAATTGAAATAAGAAATTAATTTTATTTAAGTTTATCAAACTTTAATTTAATATCGATTACAATTACGATACAAAATACAATAGTATACAAGAATAATAATATGTAATAATAATATTATATATAATATAAAATGTTTGGATAACAATATCATAATAAATCAGTCTTTTGAATAAAATTATTTTGCATAAAATTTCATACAATTTTTATTACAAAATTCTGTTTACTTTTTTTGCGTTTCTATTGCAGATTTTTTGACACATTGTAATACATTATTTAATACTTTTTTGCATTTAATTACTACTGGTTTTTTGTTTCCTATATCTTTGGTTAATATAAATAACATTGTCTCTTGTCCGTCATTATTATAAGCTTCAAGTAACATGTGATAAGTAATACCATCCTTCACCATTTTTTCAAGTAATAAATTGGACACCGCATTTTTCAATTGAGTTAGTTCTTTGAGACTATTGTTAGTTTTCTCCTTTTCAGCTTGGAAAGTTGGAGTAATGATCTTTTGAATGTGACAGAATTAATAACCAATTTGTTTTGTATTTCAATTTTTGTGGCTAATCGTTGGAGAATATCCACATCATAAACAGCATCGTGAAACTGATTTTCTGTAACAGTTTCTAAATTACCAAAAAACTAAGAAGAGCGCAATTCTGCAAGGGTGGGAGGATTTTTATTTCAATTGAATATCATTCTATGTTAAAGGATGTAAACAAACAATGAATTTTACGATTAACCTTCATCTCAAAAACTAAGATCATTTTCTCTTTTATTTCTTTACAATTTAATAATTAATCAGAATTAAACAAATCTGCAATGTCGGTATTTCACATTACCTTAAGTGGTCATTTCAATTTTTTTCCCGACAATTTTAATTCTATCAAGCTGATGTTTATACCTAAATCCCTTCATATGTTTCCTTATTATTAACAAAATTTAATTTTAGTATAATGGGTATTTTGAATTTTGTGAATCAAAACACATTTCTCCATTTAAAACGTTAGCATTTGTACTCACAGTAAGTTTTATTTTTTGCACAGTAAAATACTCAAAGGATACAAAGGTAATTTTTTCCGATTAAATCAAAGTATTTTTGCAATAAGTGCATTACATTAATTTATTTATTTATTTTGAAATACACGGGAATACTCTCTCTTTTAATATAAATAATAGTTATATAGAGAAATATATAATATTTTCGTTGATCAACTTTTCGATATAATTTGCAAAAATAAAAGTCAATATAAAATTAGAATAGTTTAAGGGGGGAAAGTCATTTAAAACGATAAAAAATAGCTCTTATTTATCAAGTTTTTTCACTGCGAAGAAAGCAAGCAATCAGTTGGGAATTTTTATATTGTTTTATTGCAAGTTTTATAATTGTATTAATATTTTTTAAATATAAAATTTCCGCATTATAGAGGGCGCTTCTGTCGTTCGTAATGAAGGCCTCATCTGACAAATTATGAAACTGCGTACATGATTACATCTGCGATTTTCAATAAAACATAATTTTTTCGAATTCTATTTTTTGTTAATGATATAATATTCTAAATGAACTAAAAAAAAATTAATTTTTACGAAATATTACATTTTGAAAAAAAAGTGAAAAAAATTCATTTTTTTCCTACATAAAATCATGTTTATTGTAAAAAAATCATATAATGGTTCTTTTCTTAGAATTATTTTAGTTCATTTAGAATAGATTTTTATTATCTACAATTGAAAAAAAGTAAATCGATTAATTAGTTTTTGAGTTATCGTGTACGTAAATTTGAAAATCATTGTTTTGAGAAAATCGGACTTGAAGTTTACGATGGAGAATAACAATTGTTATCAATAAGTATTAGTAGTTGTCACCTAATCTGCTATACCAGGTCCATACAGTGTTCCTTCTTCTTCTTCATTAAATTGATTTTAAACCAAATTATCAAATCTTCGAGCTGTTCTAGCCTCTTTTATACTACTTAAGCTACGACGGTCTTGTCTCGATATACGACGGCTATCGTAATCAAATGCTTCGGAACGAGGCGCCAAACTGTGGAATTAAAACTCTCGTTTGAATTTTGAGTATGTCCCCCTAAACAACTTTGCAAAAGATTTTCCCTTGACAAATCTTTATAAATCGGAAAAAGGTGTTTCTCGATATCAGGTGGAATTAACCACTTTGGGTGATTATAATTTGCCAGCTGTCTTTTTGTTTTTGCTTGTTGCCATTCGCACCAACTATCACTTCCTCTCGGACAATTAAGATGTCGTGGTTTTTGATTGTCAGAACAATAATGATTTAGTGTTGCCATTATAGCTTTTTTCATTTTAGTCACTGAATCATTGTTTCTCCTTATAGCAAGACCATAATATATGGTTAACTTTTTAATTACACCATTAGTCAAGCGTCCTTTTCCACCAAGTTTTTCTTTTTTTTATGTTTCGGAGCCGCGTGCCCATTCTTTTCTCCACATGACCAATGCACGCGCTTTTCGCTACTGGAAAATTATCACCATATGGATTCAGTTTTAGTATATTTGTAAAAGTTTTTGAATCTCCATCCCTAATGTAATTTAAATACTTTACTCCATACTTTTTTTCAGATACAGAAAACATTTCTACTATAGAATCAACTTCCATTTTACCAGCGGAACCTTCGTGATTTGCACAACACTCGTTTTCATGCAGTTCATACCAATCATCATACTCGGACGTATCTGTTTTATTTTTCCACAACGCACAAGCATGACAATAAATACTTTTCACGACGAGATCTAAAATTTTTCCACTATAATTTCCAATTAGCGTTGTTACACCATAATTTGAATTAAAACCTCGTTTTTCCATGAACCATCACCCGATACTTGGAAATGATCTTTTTTTCTGCCGTTCTCTTTGTTTTTCTTTTTTTCTTCTTCGACAGCTTTAATACAAATATCATCAAACACTGATTTAGATACGTCGGATAAATGTTTTAAAACGTTTTCATATGCTTTTTGTGATATGCCTTTACATAAATCCATCAATCCACAAAATATATTTATTCCTTCACGACTAAGTCCTAAAAGTCTCATAACTATAACAATACGATGATTGATTTCAAACCCACACTGCAAAAACAAGTGTCTTTTTTTGGAGACACTTTGCGAAAGACACTTTTGGTGTCTTACAAAAAGATACTTTTGCCGTCTTCAAAAATGGTGTCTTGCTTGTCATAAACTGCAATTTAATATTTCTCAAAACAAGCACATTGACGTGAAATGGCAAAGGTTATGATAACATAATTCATTAGCATAAAACTATGCTTCTAACCAAGACCAAATTATTATTTCTGATTTTGCTTTTTTTTATTAATTATGGAGTACTCTTGTTCAAATTGTTCATTTGTCACAATTGTTGACAGTTTATTAATAAAACATATAAGTACTTTACATAAAAACGATGCTCATTCGAAAGTGAAGTGTGTTTTCAACGGTTGTGGAGCAACTTTTTCTAAATGAAAATTATTTGAACTGCATATTTCCAAAATTCACCCAGAAAAAATTCGCGTGTTAAATGCAGATAACATTGATGAGCATGGAAATATTGCAAATGTTCAAATTAATCCTAATCAAGGTATTGTTTATACAAAAATATTAAAATGTTGATTAAATTAGTGAATTTATTAACTGACACAAATTTTAAAAATAAATTTTTTATAGAAAATCAAATTCAGTTGGTACTTCCCACACGCTACATGCAACTGCTCGTGGCTCAATTTTTGGTCAATATCCGAGAAACCTTTCGAACTTCCCATGTCGCTATTGAAAATACAACTCAAGGACTACAACAAATATTAGATATTTTTTCGAAAATTTTGCAGGTAATTATTATATTTTTATTACAATAATCATTTTAATTGTACACTCAAAATTTTATGTAAAAAAATCTGCTTTGAAAAATTGAAATTAATGACTTATTTTAGAAAACTAGTTATAATTATAATAATTATTATACATAATGGAAGCAATAATTGAAAAAATTCAGAGTAAGCTTAAGTTAGTAAAATAATATTGGGGTTATTCCAAAATTATCTACCATCTTCATTTTAAACAAATTTAAAAAAAATACAGTTCATTAATTGCGATTTTTTTGTATTGGAGTAATCTATGCTATCAAAATAACATTTATTGTAAGTATGCC
>JABFPM010000702.1:0-25705 GCA_022817325.1 Idris sp. 1 HC-2018 | reverse complement strand
GAAAGAAATAGTTGATCAAAAATCCGTCAGACATTTTTTTTGCCTTTTCATCAGCAATATAAAAAAAAAAATTGAAAATCGGATACAAATTTGCAAAAAAATTATTTATTCGATGTTATTTTTTTATTACAGTTAAATTTCTTGTTAAACTGATGCAAATGAATGAGGAAAATGATAAGTTACATAAATTCAATAATAAATATAGAAAATAGCCATTTGGGCGAACGATCCCCTGAATGAATATATCGATTAAAATATAGAAAACAAATTAATTTCAAGACAAAACCATTTTGAAATTTAGGAGTAGATTTTTTTTTCTATTTCAATTTGAATCAACAGCAAATTTATTTATCTAGAAAAATAATAATGTGTTAGCTAATTTTTTCATTTCAAATAAAGTTTGTTTCATAAATAATACCAAGCTTAAAACGTATTATGAAATCGTAGAAGATCATGCTCAAATTATTGCGTGACTTTTATGCTTCATTAAAAAAATGTTGAGTTTCAAAAGGATAATATCTTTTCGCGTATTATGCGCATCTAAGCAAACAATGAATACTTGGGTTTCATTAAAATAAATTTCAGACTAAAATTTACTACTTTACACTAAACATTTTTGTTCTCAATTAGAATAATTAGGTACTATTTTACCATTTTCATAAATTCTTTTTTTCTTATAAATAATTATTAGTAGAATTGACTTATACATTTTGTGGCTTTTTAGTGGTCAATAAATAAAGTTATCTCAAACATGTCTTATCTGGATAGAACTATGTAGTTCATCTCTGCAGCACGAATTTCGACACAGTATATCAAAGCTATTCCAAAAAAACAAAAGAAATTGAACATCTTTATAGATGTTCATGTTCATTTTGTTCTTCATTGTATTTCTGTTGCACGACAAAGTGACGTCAAATAATTTAACCTTTTCTTTTTGAACTAAAAAGAAGTTCTTTGACTAAGATTATGTCGAAACATAAGTGCAAACGTAAAAATCGCTCGCGATAAACTAGTTCTGACAGTAGCTCGTATAAACGTAGTTTTTGAAGTCGTTCACGTGCAAAAAGACGTCGACATCACAGATCAAGATGTGGTTCAAAAACAAGTTCGAGAATTACATCATCACAATCTACAACATCGATAAATGTCGAAACAAAATTAGATCACCTTACAGCATCAAATTTGCAAAATTTGAGATCTGTTGATCCACGATATGTTGCGAATTACGCAAGCTGTCAAGCCAATTCTGTCTCTGAGCAACCTATAGATGAACCGACGGTTCAAACGAATCGGTGCTCTGAACCAGGTGTGTTCCCTTACAAAATCAATTGCTTTAATATGATTTTAAATAAAAAGGAAACGTAACCGATGTGCTTCATCTGTTTTTTCATGTTTTTTGAAATATTATTTTAATTTTATAGTTGTCTGAAGATCCTGTTGTTACTTTCGCCAGAAAATGTTGTCATTGATGAAAATGCAACCGTTGATAAGGATTTACCATCAAATAATTCCAGCGAGTCAAACAATGACGTTTCTGGTAAAAATTTTATTTGTCAAACATTATCTTTAATACAGCTATCTTAAGTTTCTATTTCAGATAAATTAATCATTAAAGTACCAAACAGAATTAAAACACCAGATCAAGAGCGTTCTCAGCCTATGTTAGTTTTTTCTAAATTTAACACTAGAACTACCAAGGGGACAAATTTATCTTTGACACAGTTTTTTTTATAAACAATAAGTGGCAAATTAATTTTTTTCTTAAAAAAAAAACAAGAAAAAAGGAAATAATAGGCAAAATGTGGAACAGTTATTTACTATTATAATTTGCAAAAACTGCAATTACAGTCTAGATGGTTCGCTTCTTCAAAATACACTGCAAAAAGATCGATTTTTAATTTTTATTTATAACAAATTATAAAAGTCAAGGGGACAAATTTTTCCTCTTGGTAGTTCAAGAGTAACAGATTTTCTGGTAGTTCTAGTGTTAATGAATGAAAAGACTTGTGCATTGTTACAATGTTAGAACATTATTTATCCATAAATAAATAATTATAATAAGAAAAATATAAAAAAACAAAAAATGTATTTTTATTTTAATAATGTAGTTTGCTCTGTGAACATTTGCATAGTTCTATCCGGACGAGACATTAAACATAATTTCAATCGAATTTCACTAAAAGTTTGTTGGATTTTACTGTATAACTTCTTTATTTAAAATTTTTATCTAAAAAGTGTCTTTGTGTCACCGATAAAATATCGAAAAAAGTGTGTAAGAATAATTATTTTTTATTATGTCATAAAACATTTTTATCGATTTTATATAAAAGCGTTTAGTGCAAATATGTTTGTGTAATTTAAAAAATCCTACAAAATATTTTATACTGTACATATAGTACCATTGAAATTCTGTACCAGTTTTCAAAACAATTTAACAACAAAAGCTTTAATCAGTCGTTGATGGATTTTACGAATCAACTTTCAATATATTTCTAAATTTATTTATTGTGTCCACGTATTTTCTTGAAATTATAACATCAATATTTAATAATCGATAGCTTAATCGCAATAAAATGGATTATTCTTTTCATTTAAGGCTGAGGATTATACCAACTATACTTGTGCATTGATGTCTCACTGAGAATGGTACTTTTTTCTTTCCTTTTTTTTCAAGTACACAAACTTATGAAGATTCTCATTTTCCAGTCTGATGATCTTTGAAGCACCATCGATCTAAAATAGTTCAGAATTTATAAAATTTAACAAGTTTTCATTTATCTGTATGAAAGATTTAATAATATATTTTAATATTAATTAAATTCCAAAAATGAATAAAACCATTTTTCAAGAAAAAAATATACAGTTTCTTTTAATAAGTTAAAGTCGCTTTTAATTTTTTTTTAAATATAATATGTACTTGTCCTTTACAATGGAACTTCTATTATTATTTTCTATCTTGAGAGGTCAGGACATTTCTCTAGACATTTTTGTAAGGTGAACATCTAAAAACATTTGATCGAAAAGTCAATAACAGCTCTTGAAGGAAAAACGGTGAATATATATAGCAACAGGTCTCCCTATACCCTCTATATAAAATCCTCAGAAAAAAATGATTGACTCATATCTTTTTTCATATTTAATTTGTTTTAATACAAAAATATAATTAACTAATTTTTATGATTATTTTTAATTTTTTTTTCCTAGTGCTCTTATCAATCTTTTTACACTGACATTGATGTACGCATGTGTGTGCTCATTCCCGGATGAGTTCACACAGTTTGCAGGTGGATTCATGTTGGACGTAACAACTTGTTCGGCCGAGACAAGACCATCCCTTGAAAATAGGACACGCTGTGACAGAGACGGTTTAACACCAAAAACGACATGCTGCGGATTAGAACCAATCACTTTGACTTACTTGTTACAATTGATCAAAATAGCTTTTAGTATTATTATATTTTTTTGGATCTGCTCTTATCACAACTTCAATTTATAATTTTAATTTAGACATTTTTCTGTAATATACTTTTGTGATTAAGAAAAAAAATACTTTTATTTAATTAAAAATTTGTTAATAAAATGATGAAGTGAATGTATAAATTATAAAATAAAAACTTTTGTTAAGAACTTTGAGAGAAACATTCTTCTCGCTGTAGATAATAAACTTTCAGTTTTTAAGTTTTTCCGCAGAGATCAGACGTGGTTTTCTTGCGCCAAGTCTACGTAATTTTGACCAAGTGCGTAGCTAAATTTGAACAAAGTTCCAAATTGCTTTGATAATTTGCCAAACGCTTAAGTATAGCATATTTCAAATTCAGACTATGATTTGTTTCAATTAAAAATATTAAAAACATTTTTGATATATTGTATTTATAATATTCAGTTTCATTTTTGTATGTATAATATTACAAAAAATACAACCAAAAATTCATTTTTATTATTTTATCATTCTTTATTATTGCCTTTATTGTTAAAATTAGTTGTTATATTTATTGTGATTTATAGTATTTTTTGATTTTCTATGCTTGTAAATTATGCATATATTTCTCGTCAGAACTTTCGTCGTAGTTACTATATTTTGCGGAATTTGTATACGAAAGTTGTACGAACGTCATTTTGTTTCGATAAGAGATTTCTTATCGCGCTGTGTGAATACTACATTTATAAATGAATACGATAAGAATGAAAAGTGTCGCGTTTTATGATTAATGTTTTATCGTTTAAAATTGTTGAAAGTCCAATTTTTTTTAATTATTCTTTTAAGTGTTGTTATTGAAAAGCTGCTAGAAAATGTAAAACGAAAATGTTTTTAAAGTAATAAAATATTTATAATGCACTTTAATTGACATAATAACGGATTCTAAAATTGAACACTGAGGCTAACACAATAGTCAGCGCATATTTTAATCAGATCATGCTTAAGCTATTCTCTGTTGGATTATTTATTATAATTCTACCTGTAAAAAATTACGGCTATTAATTCTACTGAATCAATATTTTTACTAAAAATAAAAAAAACTGATATGGTAAAAATAATTATTAGTTCGATTAAAAATAATTAAAAGTGTATTTTTAAATCTTATTCATAATAAATTAAAACGTTTATTGTTAAGCCATTTAGTATTTACGTGCTTTAAAACAACATATTTCATTTTCGATATACGGAGGAAAAAAATCTGTAAAAATTACGTGATTTTTTTGGTAAAACAGAATAATTATGACAATACAGGAAAATTGAACAATAATTTTCATAATTCCTGCAGTATTTTCACTTAAAATTTACGCGTGAAAACATGATTGTTGCTGTTTTGTACCGTAATATGTACGGTGCTTGATTTTTAACTTTTTTTTGATAAATTACGAGTTTGTGAAACATATTGAATGGGCTAATTGCACAAGTTACGCAAAATTTATGATGTAGCACCGTAAAAATGTTGATGCCTATTTCATCTTTCTTTTTATATTACGAAAGTATATTTTTCTAACAAGCATTGACTTTTAAAGGTCTTTGTGGTCTACAGTGTAAAAAGTTGAGTTATCATTTGGAGGCCCAAGTTCGATTCTTAATTAGGAGAAAAGATTTTAAACCTAGAAATATGTTTAAAGATCATCAGTTTCACTGATTAAAATACAATAGAGAATTAAAAATCGGAGATCATTTAATTTTTTTCAAAACTAAAAATAAATTACGGTACCAGACGTAAATTCGTGAAAATCACGTGAAATAATGTAAAATTTAATGATGATACATAATCGTTCTTCTTTATGGTAATTCTCGTAAAACGTATCGGGAAATTACTGTTAATTTGTACGGATCTTTTCTCTCAGAGTATTTGGTTTGGGAAACAATATAGTTACTTTAGTTTTTACAACTTAGTTAGGTAAAAAAAGGCTTTGTACAACTTTTGTTAATATTTTTACCTTCATAAATATAAAATATGAAATATAGTCCAAAACTCGAAAAATTATTGTTGTCGTTTTATTTAACAAAGCCATGTCAAAATTCACATACAAAACTCGAATTTTCGATTTAGAAATCCATTTTATGTTTTAAGGGTTAAAAAGGACCTAAGCCACAAATTTTACTTTTTTGAGATAATAATTTTATTGAGAGTGTCTATTTGTACATTTCGTCCCTCGTTTTACCCGTCTAAAAATTTGAATTTTTATTTGAAAATTCAAAATTTAATGTAGTCAATTATTATGAAATCATAGACAAAGAGTTTCTTTCTTTTCCAAAATTTGAAAAGTATTTCGACGACATTCAAATAGCAACTAAGATCCAATAATTTTATATAAAAAATTGGATCAATAGAAAACTGAGATATTCTATATATTTTATCGTTGTAAATTTAATGAAGGGCAAGAAATGGAAGCGACTGGAATACAAAAATCGGCGTAAGTATTAGTAGGATCCATACAAATAACATTTGAAATGAGAACGTTAAAAAATTTTCAATTTGAATAAATTTTTATTTTTGTGCTTGATTATAAAAAAAATCAACTTCAAATAGCTTCTCATGCAGCTATAAATTCATTACAACTTTCGAATGTTATAATTCACTTCAATGAATTTGCAATTTTATATTCGTGAAAGAGACTCTTTGCCTGTAATTTCATCCATTTTAAGCTGGCCTAAAAATAAGAATAAAATAATGCAATTTTATAAAAAATCAATCTGAAAATACTAGATGTTTTAAATTATTATACGTTAATAAATAAATTAAAAAGTCTTTTACCAGTAAATTTAGCATATTGTTCGAAATACAGATAAATTAATATCACAAACGTGTGTATTGAAGTTTACATATACATTATTTGATTATGCCTTAGAAGCGGATTTTTGCATTTGAAAACGTTTAGATTGAACTCTTCAAATAATGATTAGTAAAATAATGCTCAAATACTTTTATAATATATATTTTGTTTATTCATTGAAGAAATAAAAGAAACTATATAATCTTCAAATGTTTATAAAGATTAGAATTTGAATAGTCGGTCAATTATTAAAATTTAAACATTAATCCATTCCCGAAGGAAGAAAAGTTGTAATCCGTTGTATCAGCAGATGGAATTCAAACCTAATCTATATCAGCTAATTAAAAAAGAATATTCTCATACATACATTTAAAGAGTGTTATTCCTACAAAGATTTGTCATCTTTGGAAATTGGTTAAACAACTTATTAAATGAAATTTATTTTTAATGAAAAAATCACCAATTTTTATTTCTTATTTCTAACAATTATAATTAAAATAGAAATTGTTTTCTTAGAAAATTGACGAGTTTCCATTATTAAAATTCTGCTTTATTTATGTAAGATGGGTGACGGGCTGGACGAATAGATACTCCCAATTTTATTTACATCTTTGAGGGTTGACTTACATGATACCATTCTTTAAAGAACGGTTTAAAGATACATGAATAATTTACAGCGACATTTATAGAGCCAAATCTTGGACTTTCCTTTTAACAACAAAATGTTTTCTGTGGCTTAAAAACTATTAAAGTTATTCTTAATATATATTTTATTTAATACATCGATAAAACTTTTCAAATATTTGCAATTATTAATATATTTTGAGTAGAAACAAAAATTATATACATTTTAAATTAATGATAAAATGTATTTTTTATTATTTTTATTTACCTATCCAATTCGAATTAAATTAAAAAAAAAGAAGTAAAAATGAAATTTGTTTGTTGTTAAAAGAGACTTCAGTTCACTCTTGTTTATTATTAAATAATAATACAAGTATAATGAGGCAAATGCTATTGTTCATTAAAGTTTCCAAATTAATTTAAAGCAATACCTTGTCTCTAATTGTTTTTTTTTGTTTTTCTCGAAACCATAAATATGTGACTGACGTTTTTTTTAACAATGAGTGTTTCAGTCACTTTATAATAATAAAAAAACGTACTTGAGTATAAAGTATAAATAATTTTCGTCGCTCCCAAAAGCTCTTTTCATTTTTCACATTAAGCTTGTATTAAATTTAACTCTATTATATTAAAAAGTAAATTTTGCATTAATGAAAAATAATTTTCAACATTGAGATCACTTTGAAAAATCATAAGACACAGAATATAAAGAACTTCTCACTTTGACTATTTTTCAAAGACTCGATTTTCGACGGAAATTTTCCTGTAAAACTTTTCGTCGTTGTTTGAATCGCTTCTTTAAAGCAAGTTCATTTAAAAAATAGTCAAGAGAAGTGCTCTCTTCTTTTTGGCGTTTGTCCGTTTTTCTTAACTGTTTTGTATACGTGTGAAAAAATATTATGCAAAGTCAACATCAATTACCTTTTACAAGGGGTGCTCGTTTGTATTTTTCCAGTCTTTTGACTGCGATCGCCTCGAGCCGCACTCTTGCCGCCGGATACTCCTTCAACACGTCCCACATGTCCTTCTTGCTCAGCACAAACAGGTCCGAATAGCCGACGGACCTTACGCTCGCTGTTCGCCGGTTACCTGTGTGTCGATATAGCTCATTTATCAATTATTACAATTTATCAGCTTTGCAGACGCCAGCCCGTCAAATTTTGTCAATTTGAAATTTCGCGTTCTTTATTCAACATTAAATTTCTCCATTTATCATCTAAACGATATAAAAATAAATTTAAATTCAACAACAACTTTACAATTTATAATGGATATTGAAATTTTCTTTTGAATGCATTATTTATTGAATTATGTATGCCGAATAATTTAGAAAAATACATTAATATATAATTAAAGAAACGTTAGTTAAATACTGGTGTTTTAAATATGGTATCGTAAAAATGATTCATTTTCAGATAATTTTTATTTTTTACGTGCTGTTTACATTTTAAACATTTTTTTAGAAATATAAACTTAAGAATAAAAGTGTAATCATATCTCGATTATGTAACTTTACCCCATTATGCCGTCCTAGCCGACTCTTTCCTACACATTTTTTATCATATTTTGAAATATTGATTCAAATTTGAATTTAATTAAACTAACATAAACAAAATATAATTAAAAATATTATTCAATTATTAGTAAAAAATAATACTTGGAATTGTTGAAATGATGTTTGAACTGTGTATACAATTAACCGTTTTTATTGTGAAGTATAAAAATATTGTACAAACTTAAACCCGTAAATACCATGAATATTTTTGTAAAGTTACAATGTCATTGTTAAAAACGATTTTTCATATCAATCATATTGTCAAGCAAATTGAATTTGCAGAAGAAATGTTTATTTGCAAAATATTAATTGCAAATATTGTAAAAGGCTATTTTTCAAAATCGATAATCTGACGACGTCTGCAATGATGAATTAAATGTTTGATTCGAAATCATGCATTTAACTTTATAGAAAAAAGACTGTTCAAAGTTGGAAAACAAACTGAATTACTTGTATTTTTTAGTTATTATTGTCAATTTTATATTGATTCTATTTATAAATAATCTGTTTGTAAAAATTACAAGTAGTTCAAATAGTTTTTATGTATATTTATAAATGTTTGTATAATTTTCTTACGACGGAAAATGACAAAGAGAGACATTAAGTCTCGTGTTAATTTGGAATGAGTTTCATGAATTATCAAATTGTTAATTGAAATATCAGATTTGTGCTATAAAGTCTAAGTGAAAAATATGAAATTAAGGAACTTTCAAAAATTCTACGGGGGGATGCAAAAGTATGCCGCTTTTCTAGCTATGAGTATTGAAAAATGAGCGGCTTAAATTATCTACTTTATGACTTTGGATGGAATACATTTTTAAGGAGTGGATACATTTTTAAAGATATTTAAAATTAAAATTAAATTTTTGATTTCTAACATATAAAAGTATTTGAATGATAAGATGTATAACTATTGAATAAAAAATAATTTTAAAAATAGGGAAAGTATTATTTGCAAAAACTAATGAGCCACAACCTGTCAAAGCAAATTTTCAAACATTTATGCGCATAAATAAACTATAGTATTTGAAATTTCAGTCTGAATATGGAAAAAAATAACGTTTGCTTTTTTGTTTAAAAATTTCAAACTGCATGGACGCTTGAAAGTTTACTTTGTAATAGTTAAATGCAAAAAATATAAAGTGTACTAATAAGAAGTGTCAAAGCCAATTTTTTGTTCTACGGTAATTATGGAAAATTATTTATAAAGAAATGCAAAAGGCGTTAACTATATGTACAATCATGAAAAGTCTCATTTGTTTGATACTGTTTTTTGTTTATAACTATAATAAGCAGTTTCTAATAACAAATTACAAAGCAAACATAAATTAATTAAAAGAATTATCATGATGATTTATTTAAGATAAAATAAAACTTTTTTAAAACTGATTATTCAGTGCTAAAAATATATTTTTCATGTTAAAAATGCAAAATTAAAATGATCATCTTTGGATAAGAAACAAATTTAATTTATTTATTATATTTGTTTGTATAAAAAGTCAGTGTACTGATTTAATTCAATTGTTTAATCTAGAGTGAAATGAAAGTTTCTTATTGCAAATCCAAATTAAATAAAATTTCACCAAAATGTCGAGTAATATAAATGACTCAACTTGTTCTACGCACAGTACGTATTTCCACCAATTTTGTGCATTTCTCATGTATTCATTACAACAAAGTGACAACTAATTTCATCACAGAACTAAGTAGTTAGTTACTCACTCTACAAAGAAAGCTGTCATTGTGATTGTAACGTAATTAATTATCAAACGAATGAGAGATCTTTGTACTATAATGTATCAAGTTGTGGGCATTATGAATACAGCAGTCAGGGGAATTAATCTTAATCCAAATTACCATGACCTAAGTAAAATTGTAATAAACGAGCAAGAGTAGAGTGTATGATAATTAATATTTTGACGCATAATTCAAAATGGTGCGATAACGTATAGAAATAACTGCAATTGCTTTACACTGATAGCACTGGCAAATTAAACCGAAAAAAAACTTCAAACAAACAAATAAACTGTGAATTCAAAAAATTATTTACTTGTTTTCACGCGAACAAATCTGATTCAAAATCAGTCTCTTTTGTTATAATCCGTCTGTTTTATGAAAAAGAGGAAAAAAAGTTGAGAATAAACACTGACAATGTGAGGGTGAAATTTCACAGTACTTCGCACACGTGACTGGTGAAATTTTTTATTTGTTTTTATTTTTGCGAGCACACGTTTTGATAATTCTTAAACAAAAAATCGTAGCTTCGATTTTTTGCCAGTGCTGCCGATTGTGCTAGATATAAAGATGTCTAAATTTATAGCGTGTCGTGTGTTAGCGCCGTTTTCAAAAACAGAGTGAAAATAATACAATACGTTAATCTAGTTCATGGCAGTTTCTATCTACTCCGACTAATAAATCTACATTTTGCGAGCCAAACACTTTTCGCAGAATTATATATACCGATGGATTCATCGAATACAAATTTGCAGTTTATAGTTGATAGAAAGATATAATCTTTATGCAGAGGAGTTTGCTAATTAGTTAATGAAAAATTATTAATTTTTCACCGAACTAAACTGAGAAAATTTCTCGAAGAACAGGATCATGAGTCTAATTTAGTAAAATTTATACTAATTAATTGGACAAAATATATCTATCGACTTTTAGAAAATGAAGAGAGAGAGAATGTTGCTGAAAAAATATGTCCAACGACTGCTTATCACAGATTGCTCATCATTTCTACGGGCTAAAATGAAATGAAAGAAAAAGTAAATTTACACTATTCTTGGTTTTCACAGGACTCGTCTCTTTTTTTCTCTTTTAATTCTACGAATGGGGATAATGAGACAATTTGTGATCCAAATCAAGGAATATCTTTTTCAGCAGCTGGAGCCGATTCAGGGATTTTCGCAATCACTACGACCGAGGTTCCCGTGACCAGATAGAGTCTTCAGTTTCGCAATGGTTCACGCAACAAAATACATAGGGAGTGAAAATTGGAAAGAATATAGGGGAAAACAAGGCAGGGATATCGTCACTTCTTCCGTCCTTGAATAAAACGCCATTTTTTATTAAACAAAATTGTTTCCAATTCAATTGTCATTGAAAAACGATTATTCTTGGCACCTTTACAAACAAACGATCACGTTCTGAAAAAGTAAGCCAATTAGCAGACACCATAATTGGTTTGTTTGAAAAAAATGTACTTAAATTGTTTGTTTACCACTGTTAAGCTTTTTCGCCTCAGTGATTATAGGGAAAAAATACTACAAAATGTAAGTATAAGAAATCTTATACTGACAAATATTTTTGATACCGAACTATAAGTGCAAATCAACCTTTCATATTGCTTTTAACTATAGAGTTGAAAAACAAATTATTCATTTTAGTTAATGGACAAATGAATTAATGGTGCATGTAAATTGTGCACATGCAATTGTTATTATGTTCAATTAGATTATCTTATAATTTAATATACAGAATAGACGTAGTTGAGTTTGTATATTATTTACACGTTTAGCATTTCCAATTTGTTATCTGGGTTCTAAACTTGTTTCTGACCTGTGTTATTATTTATGAACATAAAATATTACTACAAAAAGGAAGGAATACTGAAAAGCGAAATAATTTATTTGACAATTATCAAGAATGTTTTTTTTTTGTTACATTATTTTCTAACAATTATTTTGGAGTTCTCTTGTACGAATTGAAGAAAATAAATTTAATTTCTTGCACGTAACCGCAACGAGTTAAAAGACAATCTTCTATGAAATCATGGGAATTATGATGTTCCGTTGTTCGTTTCGTAGGAAAGCACGAGTATGTGTCTAGCATTACGTGCCTTATAACATGATGTGTGCTGTTTATTTCACTTTACTCGAAAAGTCTTTGTTAAGTATAAAACAATTTCGGATCGTGTCTTGAAAAGATAATTATTTTTCTCTTCAACATTAATTAATCTAAAAGTGCACTTGAGAATTAATTTGTACAACTCAAGTAATGATTTTTGTTGTTCTATCAATTTGAAACATCTGTAAATTTGATGTCATTTACAAATTACAGTTGAGTAAAACAAAAGTACAGAGACAAAATAAAAGGTTAACAAAAAATTAAAAGATAAAGGAGAACAGTGAAAGGTAAAGGAAAATAGTAAAAGGAAAAGTAAAAAAGTATAAGGAGAAGTAACAAAGTAAAAGGTAAAGTAGTAATGTAAACGATAGAGGAAAAACGGTAAAAAATTGAAGCAAAAGGAAAAAATGGTGTAGGTGATTAATTGGTTTCATGGAATCTATTTGTGTCGTAACGATGTTAGGGATTGGTTTAATTGTCGATCGTTTGGCAATTACAAGTAATGGGCTCCTGTGTTTGCGAATGAGAATAAACTATTGGCTGAGGGAAGATCGATAACATCAGGGAATGAAGAAGAAAGGCTGGGTTCATTGCGTGAACTGGCGACAATCAGCGAGACTCTCGCGCGAATGCAACTGGGAGACTGGTGAAATTAGAATAGAGTGGCAGACAGACAGACAGATTCGGTATTTTTTAGGTCGGCTCATACCGGCTCGTCGGCTCGCTCACTCAGAATGTAGGAACGTGAAACGTGAAACGTGACCGTGAGTTACGAGGGGACAGCTTCACGGGCCCCTGGTCCGCTTGGAATATTTACCGCACTCTTTACCTGCGGTCCCCATATTGAGAATGCTGATCTCTCCGAAATAAGAGCCTGCCTTTAGGGTGGCGAGAACCGTCTTCCCGTTGTCGGCAACCACTTGAAGTCGACCTCTGTTTACTATGTACATCTCTTTTCCCACCTCACCTGAAATCATATCATTCACACAGAAACATGAGTAACGAGGAATACATTAAATATCAGCATTTTACATTTGGGATAAAAAAAGGTCAGCTATTTTCTTGGAATATGCTTCTAAATAATGAATGGCAAGATTTCTCCAGATTTGCCACAACTATAATTATGAAAAAATATGTTAGTGCATTATTAGATGAGTTAGTTAAAATCTCACACTTTTACCATAAATAAATGAATAATTTAGTACAAATGTCACGAAGTAAGTTTGAATTTTTCTTAAAGCCTTACAGTATATACGAAACACTTGCGAAACTTTTTATAGTGTACTAAAAAAGATTTTCGCTCGGTCTTATTGAGTGATAAGTCTTAAGCCAGTCTAAAATACCGCAGGTCGCGAAAGTCTTTTTTTTCAACGCAACAATTTAAAAGATTTTAACGATTTTAAACATTCATTTCACTGAAAAACTTATTAGGGAATAAGATGAAGCAGTCAAATTGAAAATTGCCTGTAATAGATTAGGGTAAATTTAGTGGACAAAATTTATATAATAAATTACGGTGGTCGAATTAACAACACATTATAATTTTAGTTTCAAATAACTTGGCACCAAATAGTCCTAGTCAGGGGAATAAAGTTCTGGCACCGCATCGTCCATTAAATGAATTCCTTGAATACCAATCATTGCACTTATATTTAAGTTTAAGTGTTGCCAATTTCAAATTCCAATATCAATTTCCATTTAGATACTTTAGATTCAGAAATGTATTAATATAAGTTGAATATCTTGAAGAAGTGGCCTTTAGGCGGAATAAATGGAGTGAATGAGACTGAAGTTGTTTTATTTTGTGACCCATTTATTGACGGTTCAGAATGCAATGTAAATTGAATAACATATACATACACTACAACTAGAAACCCATCTCATATAATTTTGTTAGCTAGAATTGAACTTCTTGCAGTTATTTAAAAAAAGTATATTACCTTTAAAATGTCTCGAAGAGATTTTTAAATTACACTCAGGCGAGAATAAAAAAAGGTAATCAGTTTATAAATGTTTTCTTGTGAAAAAAGTAAAAACTCATTAGTTATAACTTTAAGTAAAAAGAATTTAAATTTGTATGAACGGCGTAGAGGACTTTTTATCACTTTCCTTTTTGTTCACGTTATTCATAATTTTGTGAAATTTATTCCACCGCTCACTTACGTGAAGGGTGGCTAAAAGAGAAAATCACTTTTTTTGTAATAGTTGGCGGACGACTTGGCTGGACTCCAGTGGTGCGCGCGACTTGACGAATTCTTTCGCATTGCCAGTGAAGAGAGTCGATCTTTGACCAGACGAGTGCGCCTTCGAGTTCTTTTGAATTAAATGTTTTTATATTTTTTTAAATCAGTAGCAGTTAGTACATTTGAATAAAGTTTCACAAGTTCAACTAATAAAAAATGTTGAGTGAGAAAAATTTGTTTGCAAGATTTCATTTTCGTTGCATAAATTCATTTACCTTTACGACATATATAATCACCAGGCGAAAACAGCACCGGTCGTAGCCTCAAGACGAGTTCGCAGAGAAAGCCGGCCTCGGTGTTCTGAAAAATTTCGACCCTCTTCAGTGTATCCAGATGGACGTTTATGGCAATCTCAGCTTTCAGCTTGTCTGCACAGAAATAAAAAATCAACATATGAATATGTAATTTTTATGTCCACTTTTATTTTTTATAAACTTAGCTTTAAAGAAAAACGTGTTACAATTTATTTTTTATCAAGTTTAGAAGTAAAAGTTTTATGTGCACAAAGTGTCGTTTTAAAAATACATTTCGTATAATTGAATAATTTAAAAATTGTACTAATTATTTTTAAAAGTTATGTTTTTATAATGTTACAGTTAAAGTCGTAAGGAGATACAGAAGTACATTAAATTTTAGTTAATTAATTTAGAATATCGATTTAATATAAATTCAATATTTGTATGTTAATTTTAATGTAGAATTTAATTTTAATCGAAATTCATTTCAATATTTACACAAAAAATGCAATGACATTTTGTTGGAAATTTAGCAATAGCCTTTTTTTAAATACATTTACTTTAGCAAGATTTGCTTTATTAATCCCTGTCGGGATTACATCTTTTGCATAAGTTATGAGTTTACGTAATGCAGTGTAAATCTGATACAACACATGTTAACATAAGCCTACTTTTGTTGTATCTAATTCATGCACAAGTAATCCACTCATCTAATGCCAAATTTAAAAAGATACACAAAAAGTTTGTATTTTTTTTCAAATTATTACAAAAATGTATTGAAATCTAAAAGCAAATGCAATATTTGTATTTTCTTTTTTTGATATTTTTTAGTAATGAAGAACGTCATCTTTCATTTAAAATGACTCAGCAGGCATTTCATATATAAAACAAAAAAAATGGCAAGCTAAGTTGGAACACGTAGCGAGCATTTTGCGCTCGGTAATAAACTCGTTTATGAGGATGTCTGAAATTTGATGAAATTCTGCTTCATCGTCTGATCGAGATTAAAATGACAGAATTCTCTGAATTAACGCTTGCTTCTTTCTCTCTATATATAAATTTAAGCTCAACTACGTAATAACTTTAAGTTTAACAATCATAACTTGCTGTGAATATTTGAAAGATGACGATGACTTGTGCCAACTGATTATTGCGCGCCTGAGTGAACATAATGTGTATGTTTTTGTGCAAATTAAAAGCGTTTACATTTTGAGAAATTGTAGTTTTGCTAATTTATTTACGCAAAATGTTATAAAACAAATAATTACATTTTCTAATAAAACGCAAAATTGAGTTTGTTTTCGTAAACAGAAGTTTCAGAACATATTTACTGTTTCATGTTTTCCTTTGGAGTTCAAACTAATTAATTGAAAAGTGTTGCGAACATAATAAATTTATGTTTTACAAAAATTAAATTACAAACTAAATTAAACTAAATCAAACTTTTTTGTCATAAACATTTTACGACTCAAATTTTGTCTTAATATACGTTATTTTACGAAGTAAAAAAGGAAGATCTCAAATTTCAAAGCTGTTAAAAGTTGATAAAAACATAATCCAATTTGAAATGAATACCACAATCAAACCAACACGACTTATAAAATGAACTTTGTCCTCAAGATAAGTAATCAAAAGAAAAAAAAGAATGATCAAAGCCTTTCGTAAATTCATTAACTGGCGACTGGCTTGCGATCGCATTTTTGCAGTCTGTTTGCGAGCGTTCATTTCATATATATTTCGATCGAGCTCTCTCTCCACTTAGCTTTACGTCTACGCGTTCCGGAATTTTCACCCTTTCAGCCCAGCCACGAACCCGACAAAGGAGGAGTTAAACATTCACACATTAAATTCTCTGCGGTGCTCAGTGTGTTTGCCGATGAGCAATATTTGTAGTGTTTTACGCGAATTACGAGTGAAAATACAAAAAAATAGAAGAAGTGCTTGCTGTCATTTGTCTCACTATTGGCTCTTTCACGTTGCTGATTGTAAATACAGAACACGAATATCAATGAAGATGCGGAAGCATGCACGCTTTGTTCGCGGAAAATCTTTTCTACAGGAATGTGAAAATATACTCTGCACATCGAGAGATAGAAAGAAGACGATTTTTTTCTTTATCCCAATATACTTATTACGAGTGCGGTGAAAATTTGATTCTTCGATTATGCCGAGGTGTGCATTACTTTTACAGTTGCAGCATAAGCATATCGTGTATGCTGTGCAGACATGTTATTTCGCGCAGAATTATAGATAACATGTTTAAATATGTAGAGAAAAGCCGAAGTACAAATGCAATTTTACAAAATGATGACAGAAAGCATGAAAATATAATCACTGTAAGCAACAAGCAATACTATCACTTTTGTAAAAGTACAAAATCAAACATGTTTTATAATCTTAAATTTGCAATAAAGCTTGTTTTAATTTTACTCTTCTTACATTGAGAGTCTTTTTTGTGTGCGGATATTTTTATTTGTCAATTTTAGGAAACTTGATATATATTGTATAGCAGTTTTTTGAAATTGGAAAACTTTTTTTCTATCAATATGTTTAAAATAAGTAGAGATTATAAGTAATAGTTACACGAATTCTTGGAATAAAAAGATTAATTTGAAAATAAATTTTATTTTAAATCACTTTTCTGAAATATCACTCTCTCTTGAAAAAAACGTGCAAGTTTATATATTTAATTTTCGTATTTACGCCTTTAAAAGTCGTATATTCTTTGAGTTACATGTGTACACTATATTATATAAATTTGCATACATTAATTTAATGATTAAATAACTGAAAAGCAAATAGCTTAAATTGAAGTGCTGACAAGGAATTAGTTTAATATTTATTTAATAAAAGCCCAATTGGTTAATATTATAATTACGTTTAGTTTAATTATTAACAAATTGTTGAATAATTAATTTTAATGAATTGAAAATTATCAATTATAAATTATGGATAATAAAAATTTTAATTAAAGTTATGCATTGTACAAAATTGTATGATTTTAAAAAGTTATTACTTGAACAAAACTCAGCATCTGATTTATGTTTCGAATTTTACTGAATCTCAAAATTTCGTTGATTGTAAAATCATGCTAGTGTTAATGCTCTCATTTAAAAGATGTCAACAATCTAATTTAAAAAGGATTGCTAACTGCTCAGTTTGTGTGGTGAAAATTTGATTTCTCAATTTTGCAGAAACGTTATTTTCGCAGTTGCAGCACGAACGTTCGTGCAGCCATGTTTATTTTGCCTCTACGTGGCGAATAGTATTCATTGAATGGAAACTTGATAACACATTTTTCATGTTACGATGCAAACAATTCAGCACAATCGAATTTGTTGTGATTTTCATTCGAATGATAATTTTACGGTTAAATGGAGCCGCGGTTCACCGCGGAAGTCGAAGGATCGTTTATGCGCGTAGGTACAATTTTTATTTACAAACAGGATGATTCAATCAACATTTTGGTTCAACTTACACTATACAGCTTATTGCACTGGAAATCCGAAGCTTCGCATTGATTCTAAAGAATTATTATTATTTTTTTTTTAACAATTCGAAATAAAATTTGTTATAAACATTTTATTATATTTCCATTCCATTAGAGCTGTACTGATAAATCATTAACAGGACTATTAAATGTATTTATTTGTTGGACTTTTAATAACATAAACATTCAAACTCAAATTAAATATAAAAATGAAATTGAAAATTATATATATTTCGAACAAAAAAAGATCAGTATACAATTAGAACAAAGTTATTATTTATTAATGCAAATTGATCGAAAATAACGAGACAAAATGTACATAATTTATTTGCAGTGTTCTAGTTGAACTTGTTAGATATAAACAAAACTGTCAATTAGAGCGTGTAAGATTTATCTGTCTTAGACAAACAAGATTTGCTTGCTTCTGTTGTTTTATTCTCTTATAAGAGTTTTGAATTATTAGATAAGATGAAATCTAGAAATTTAATACTTACTTTTCTTGTTATTAAATTTTTAAAAGTAAGTTTACAAAATATTTAAATGTATTCAAGAATTAATAAAAAATGTTTAATGTTTAATGTAGCATTTTATTTCAAAAAATAAGATTTAACAACATGCATTTAACGTTAACATTAAATAAATATGTAAGAAAAAATTGAACAGTTTTAAAATAAACTGAAAATTGATGGCTGTTACATAATTCTCGGTGTTTGCAGTATTCCTGTATTCAATAGAAGAAGTCGTTCAAATAATTTTTAGCTTATATGCAGTTAAGATTTAAATCCCTTTCAGATTATATTTAAAAGAATTATTTTCCCACAGGATGGTTATATATTTCCATAAGTCTGATAAAAATGAATAGAAATAATAAAATTGTAGAATTAATAGTTAATTGATTGCAAAATAATATATTGTTTTGTAAGCTAATAATAAAATGGATTATAATCTCTGTTAGAATAAAATTAAAATTTTAATGAAAATTAAATCAATTCAATAAATAAGTAAAATTTTGTACTCTGAATTATTTATATAAGTTGACGTAATTGGATGTATTAGCAAACATTATTTTTATGCAAACATTGAGCATATAGACTTTACAATTTTTCTTATCAATATTTTCGTTCAAATTTTAGATGTTGGAATGTTTCCTGAATGCATAAAATAAGGACACCACTCTGCCGTACAAATTAAAAAAAGGTTGATAAGTACATCTAACGTAAATTTGAAAAAAATGCAAAAAAAATTATTCGAACTAAAAACAACCTTGAAAATTAATTTTAATGAAATTTGAAGTCTCTCTTAAAGTAAAAATGGTACGCTCTTTCCGATTCTGCAATAAAAAATTACTTTTTTTTAATTAAACATTAAAAATGCACTTATGGTGTTTTTTTTTATAACAAATTATTTTAAAGAGCTGTTCGTGCATTTACGGCTTTTTTCGGTAAATTTGTCGAAAAATAACTAATTTGACAAGTTCAGAAAAGAGATAAGTGTAGCGTGTCATTTTATATTGTAGGGTCCCTAGTGGAAATTTTGTAGCGATAGCCCGAAAATTCAAAGGGCTCATATAGGATTATTTCTGTAAAATAAATCCTATTAGATCCCTGGAGAAATCCTATAGGTATATTCCTAATTAGGTATTTTCTTATAAGAACCCTATAGGTTTTTCCATACAAAATACTTATAAAGTACGCCTTATCAGAGCCCTAAGTGGATCTTACAGGTATATCCTTATATGATTTTAGTGCTGTTTGTCCTGTATAAGTTTTATGTATAAAAATCATATAATTTGAGCCCTAAAGGAGCTCTGTCTGGATCTCACATGTTTATTCCTATAAGATTTTAGTATGGTTTGTCCTGTAAGATTTCTATAAGATTTTATATAAGAAAATCTTATAGTGCAAGCACTAAAGAGGCTCTATCTATGTGACCCTTAAGTTTGTAAAAAAATTATACATAATAATTTGTTGTTGTTGTTGTTGTTGTTGTTTGATTAATTAATAAACTTATTAAGAAAACGGTACATAATAATAATTTTTTTGACTATTTGATTGATTCTTAATTGATAAAAATATTTAATACGTGTTAATCGTCCGGCGGTGAAATATTATATGAAGTTAGGTTTTAAAACGTTAAAACCGAACAAGAAAACCGTAACTACAAACGTTTTTTTAAATTTGTATCGACGGCCGTAATCTCGTCACATTTACTAGCGAAAAAGACCGTAAGTGATGTTACGATCTTTTTTTCAGGAAATATGAAGTGTTCTGAAGGCAGTGTCTAAATTTTCATGTAATTACGTTTTTTTCATATGAATTTTTAGATTTTTGTTTTTTTTTCTCATAATTAAATTGATTATAAAATTGTAAATACATTCTAGTTAGATTTTTTATTTATACAGTTAGATGCAGAATTTTCTACTGAATCGATTGGTATAAAAAACTCATTTTTTAAAAATTTGCGATTTATCAACTTTTTTCCTCGGCACGGTAGCACTCTTGTTATGATGTAATTTTTGTTTAAAATTATAAATGATGATCTGAAATTCAAAATAAATACTATAGATAATCACTGTTATATTTACTCGTTAAATTTATTAATTACATTTTCAAAGAAAATATGTGCCACTTGAATACACGGTAAAAAATTCTGGCCATAATTTAATCTAAAACAGTTTTATAGCCTTAGTTGCTACAGGTGTTATGCATCAAGTTTTATGGCATCGATGGCAGTATTTGTGGTAAAAAGTGTTCGAAAATAAATAAGTGATTTAATAGTTGAAAGATTAAATCATTTATCGGATTAGACAAAATAATAATGTTTCATGTATTGTAATTTGGCACTCTTAAAATGATTATAATTTTCCAATTTTACAGTTAAGTTATTTGTTTTCACTTCTGGTACTTTCAGCAACTTTAAAATAGAATTTGATCGAAATGCATTTATTAACTTTGGAATTGGTATATACAAGTTTTATGTATCTTGTAAGAAATTTTTTTGGTATTTTATCTTACATACTCTTTCTCTTTCAACTATATCCTCAAGAAATTCTGCATTATTTTTTTCAACAAATGTGCTCAAAAAGCGAAAAAAACATACATCGAAGAAGTTCGAATGTTTTAGATTCACTGAAGTAACTTTTAATATATAGAACTAGAATTTCTTATACACATATTATATTGTAATAAAATAAGTCTAAAAGTCAGGACTACTGAAATAGAAAATTAAATTTTTTCATTGATACAATATATATACGCAATTGCTAAAGTGTGAAAGTATGAGAAATAATTTCTTAGAGAATATAGTACTACACGGGAAAAATATATTTTCCTTACACGTGCGGTAAAAGTAATTACTTTTTCCACTCTCGTAAGGAAAAGAAATTTACTCAACTACTGGACGTAGCAGAGGCTTTCTCATTCGTGAGCATGGACAGAAACTCGCTTCGTTTGTGCTGTCCTTCTCACTCGGTAGGAAAAGTCTCTGATATGTCCACTAGTCAAGTAAAATACCATATTTAAATTTATATCAAAATTCAATGTTGAGTTAAAATAAATATAATTTTACATTAGCTAATAGATTAACTTTGAATAATGTAGAACCAACATTATGATACAAAATAATATTTAATTATTTTGGTATTAGATTCAACATGTAAATTCAACATTGATATTTTTCATCTTGTATAAGAAAAATAAAAGTTTATATAAAAGAGATATATATATATATATATATGAATGAGACGAAATAAGTGATACAAATTGATTTACAAGAAACTACAGCTAGGAGTGTATTTTTACAAAATTGTATATTAAAATTCTTTTGACATTCATAATGTTGAATAAATGTATAAAGTTTATGTGCAATATAAGTTATTATGGTGATGATTAAAAGTTATAAAAGATATAAATATATTTTAATAATTCTAAATGTAATAAGATCAAAAGTTAAAAAATCTGAAAAGTATGCCATAACAAAACTAAAAGTTGAATATTTTATTGAAATGCAGTTAACTTTTTACAAGAGCGGTGGCGTTCATAAAAGTGTAACGAAAAATGACCAAGAATTGAAGATGAAAGCTCTACAATTTCTATTTCTTGACAGCTACACTGTTAAAAATGATCTGGTTTTATTTGAACAAGAATAAAAATTTATTTTCCGAAGTGGAAATTTTATTACTTTGATTTTTACTATTGGCGTGCATTGTACTTTATATATATGAACGAATTTTCCGTAAAATAAAGTTTATTTACTCAAATTTTAATATTAACATTTGAACTTTTGTTTGAAAATAATTCAAAATGTATGTTTTAATTATAAATTTTTTAATGAATTTGCTTTATTTAACTTGCATTATTGGATTAACTAGTTATTCGTTTATTAAATTTATTATATTATATTTTGAAAGAGCCAGATCCTTTTTATTCAGCGTTATATACAAATAAAATATAATCGTAAGAAATCAATTGTGATTATCATAGAAAAATGTAATTGATAATGTTTGCTTACTATAATAACTATTCTGTGCGTCATATCCTAAAAACAAAAAATAAAAACGATTAATTTTGTGTGAGCTTTTGTGTGCTTAAAATTGCTGGAATAATGGAACAGTAATTGACTCTCTTGTTTTATCACATTATTTTTACAGTTATATATTCGTGTTTTAAATATATATTCATAGTTTCTGCATTTTTTGTATTATCTTTCCATTCTAGCTTCAATTTCCAGACCTTCTACATTATTTCGATCATAATTTACTTTCTTTTTTTCATTTAAAATGACTCTATTAATTTGTTGAAGATTGAAATACTCTTACATATTTAAATTTTATTTTATGTTCAATAAAATATTACATTGTATTCGTTGTTCATTTGAGCATAAAAAGCATAGAAAAATGTGAATTATTTTTGGTGATTCTATATATATTAGATGTTAATTCACAGAAAAAAATCAATACCAACGTAAAATCAGTGCAACAAAACATATTTTGCACATTTCTATACATATAGGATATATATACTAGCAAAAACGTGTCTAGTGTCATTTTAATATAATAGAATGGAATATGAAATATTTGAAAGTGACAATATTTACGTAATTGCTCATATGCTCATACTTTCGATGCTCGATCGTTTATATACAAATGCACGAGGATCTATTTACGTGCACATGTATGCATAAGAGGCTGCACAACATGACTGTGTATATGGATCTCATCTCATTCAGAGTGACATATCATCATCTGATGGTGTTACGCGCTTCATTTTTATCCATTTACGATCACATAAATCCAATCGCGATATCTTCGTCCAAATTTTCAATAAGAAAATTGAACATTTTACCGAAGCATCATTTTGATCTTTATGTGTCAAGTTAAACTGAAAATAATTACTTATGAAAATGTTGTCAGATAGTTGGATCAAATATACAGGTTTTAGTAGTAATAAATACAAAATCATAAAACAAAAAAAGTTTCATTTATTTGTCAATGAAAAATGGTGTTACATTAAATACAAAAGAAATAGTTAAAGTATAAAAAATTTATACCATGCTGGAACTCACAATTCTTTTTCTGTAAAAACAATAAAATATGTTTAGATTACAATTTTGATAACCAACATTTTTGTATACAGAAAAAGGTTATCATTTTAAAAGATACTTTATATCATAAATGCAAAAAAATTGTGACATTTAAATATTTCTGGACATTTTTCATTTCAGTTTTTTCAATAAATACCCTTTGAAGCTACATCAAATGTAAAAATCTTTTTTTGGATTATGCAACGTAATTTTAAGATGAAAAAACGATAGTAATAAAGCTCTTTTGATATGACTTGCCTCCACATGTACTGATTTATGCAAATTAAGTAATTATTTTATATTTCAATAAAAATCTCTACAAAATAAAATGTGCTTGCTAATTTTACTTTACCAAGCAATAAAATGAAAAGATTTGAGATTTTGTTAGAAAAAGTTTATCCACAGCTTATGAACAGAAAACGATTTTTACTTCAATTCGCTTATAATTTTCAAAATGGAAAAACTTATTTATTTGAAATTAATTTTTTTGTAGTATTGCCTATAAGAATTTTGTATGTATTCAGATTTCGAATAATATTATTTAGTTCATATTTAGCCATATTAATATCGCAAAGTTTTTTAGTTATTCTGTATCTATTAAGAATATAACATTGATGTCAGAAGTGGGATAAGTTTCACGAATTGGACTTATCTTTTTAATATTATTAAAAAAATTGTTGATATCATCATGACAACATTATAGTTGAAACTTCTTCAATCATTCACAAAAATTCTGGCCAACGCTCTCAAGCCAAACGCAATAGGTGATGCTACAAATGGAAACCTTCCACCTACGGTCACAGCAGAAACTCTTTAATTTTCAATGTCAGAATTTCAACTAGCAGAAAAACTTAGTTCAAGATTATTTCAAGAGGTTTGATTTGGTACTCGAGTTGAGTGAAATTCCTCAAAACCAACAAATCAAGTACGCTCGCGCATACATTGGCGTTGAATTAAATAGCGCATTACAATGTTTTATCAGTTGAATAGATTTAAACCGTTTCTTGGGCTAATCTTAAAAAACTCTTATTAAATTTGATCAAATTGCCAGCAAGTATGTTGAGAGTGTCAATTTTCGCGGTATTGTTTAGCAGAAAGAAAAAAATCTTGCAAATTTGACTCTTTAAGGTATCAAATAAAAGAATGAATTAGTTTGTCCTAAATCAAATTAACTAATTACTAGTGCGTTCTGAAGATATCGCTCAATAAACGAAAAAAGTTTCGATACCTAAATCGATACACATATAAAACTCCGGAAAGTCTATACACTTCATCAACTGGATGTTTATTAATTGAACACCGTGTTATCATTCCTTCAATCTTTCGCTAAGCAATTCTACGAGATTTACATTTTCTCTTGATTATCTTTGATGCTTATAGAAAGTGGTTAAAAGTCACAATCGCTTTATCTACAACAACCGCTGCAACAATCAACATTGTTAATGATTTGTTCTCGTCACATGGTATCCCAATTACCGCAGTTTTGGATAACAGAACTTAATTCACTTTGATAATGTTTAAGAATTTTCTTTACGAATGCGGGGTGAAATATAGGAAGTTGAGTGTTTAATATCATCCAGTTTGGCAACGAACAGCCAAGCAGAACACATCCAGACGTAACGGTACGTTTTGCAAGGTTCGGGGATTGGAAAAATCTACACTGAAACAAGTAGTTCAGAACAGTTGCCTGAAATGTAGAGTAATTGCTCTCTTATCAAAGGAAGGAATAGTTGCTCATTTCTAGGCAATTACTGCTAAGAAACAGGGCAGCTGCACTCTCCTTTTTTGGAAGAGAATAGTTGTCTATAATTATAGGCAACAGTTACCCACTTTTAGGTAGGGAAGTTTTAGGGGGGGGGGGGGGTAAAAA
>JABFPM010000701.1:13256-25727 GCA_022817325.1 Idris sp. 1 HC-2018 | reverse complement strand
GTACTTTAATGCCTTTTTTTCTCCAAGCAGCGCAAAAACTAGCAGCAACTTTGAAATGATAATAATCTTTTAATAACCGTGAATTATAGATTATTAGAAATTATACATTTTTAATGCACTTTCTGCGCGATTTCATTACTTTTCCTGGCGGGTAATTAAGATTGTGAAATGAAAAGCCGCACGTTTCATCCCGCGCAGCAAAATTTATATATTATTTGCTGCGAAGAAGCCGCGCGCATACTTGAATATCGTTAATTTTGGAAAATTGTCATCGTTATAAATAAGGACATTGTCTTGAATTCATATGCTTTACATGTTTTACAAGGCAGCGACGAGTTTGTAGCTATACGATGAAAATTCCGTAGACGCTTTTAGCATGTTTAATATGAAAAGAGCAAATTCAGTTCACGACATGAGACACTTAATCGTTGAATTATAAATGGGCCCTATCAAAATATAACTCAACAAGATGATGTACAGGAATTAGCGAGGAATCATATTGATTTTTAATTGTTCCCGAGACAAGTCAAGTTTTTTTAATTCGCTTCTTTTGATAAAATCTACAATTTTTCTGTCAAAATAAAATAATGCAGTATTTTTGAGCTTTTTAAATATACACTCAGAAAAAATCGCGTTGTTAAATTAACTGTATGTTCATGGTTGAGGCATTTATAGTTAATACAAGTGAAAATATAGTAATTACAAGTAGAATATCAGTTAACGTGACTATATTCACGTTAACTATATTTTCTAGTCAGTTTTATGGTCAATTTAATTTATGTAGTAGAACTGACTGACAACATGATTTGTCTTAATCAAAACAGTTCAAAAACTTAGTACAATTTTTCACTAATGTGACAGTTTAAAATTAGATATAAATCATTCTTTGTAATGGATTTAAAATCATGAATTATAATAACTGAAAAATTTTAATATAATGAAGATTCATTCATTAAATAGAATAATATTTGTATTGTTCGATTTAACATCTATATATTTACGGGTGCGCATCAAACAAAAATTTCACTTCTATAACCATCAAATACAATAATTGTCACGTATAGTTAAGTTTACTACATTGCCGAGTTGACATTACTCAGTTAGAGATAAGTTGACCAAAAAATCAACTAAAATTGTATAGTAAAGGTATTTTTTGTCTGAGTGTAGTAACCAGGGTCACATTAATAGCTGCGATTTAATCTTGGAATTGAAAAATTAATTAAAAACGACGTGCCAATAAAACACCGTTCAATTATCACAAGACAATGCGAACATGCAATTTTGTCACAATTAATGAAACAAAAAAATTGTGCGATCGATGAAACAGATAACGTGTTCATACATCATAACGTTGACATTTTATAGTGTACATACGACGTTGGAAATGTAAAGTCAGAAAAAAATGAAACATATAATGAAGCGTGGCTCTTCCTTGTGTTGTGTTATACACACTGAAACAACCCCAATATATAAAACACGAGAGAAATGAGCGGGGGGAAAATCTATACTTGGTGGTAATGGAATATACAATGCTTTTTTATTATTTTTACATGATGATGTTGAAAGCTTAAGAAAATATTCATCATTTCCTTATAGTTTATCAGCGTAACCCCTCGCGTGGATTGAATTAATAAAAGCCTCGAGTGTAAAAATCATATTAACTCTCGTTCATCATTTACGAATAATAAGATTAATAAGGGTTCGTAAAGTTTCTACCTCTTTGACAAATAATATCAAGTACACTGCTATGTCGCTGCAATGTATTTAGTCGATCAAATTAGCAGATTTTAGAATTTTGTTTTTCCTTCAACTTTGGTAACCCAATTGCTAAACAATCAAGCAGGTTTGAGTGCAAAAGTCACTCTGTAATGTTTCAACTAATTTCTTTACAAACTCATTAATTTTAATTCATTGTCAAAATATATTAAAGATGCTGTTAAAATTAATAATACACTTTTCCACTAAAACTGATGTACCATATTTTTAAATACAAATTACCTATTCTACGGTGACCTATATACAAAAATTACTGCATTTAAAAAACTTCAAAGAGCGCAAGGTATATTTAGAAAATTTGTTGAACTCAAAACTCTTCACCGTCCAAAATTAAATCATTCAAACTTAACGAATGTCCAGCTAGACAAGTTCAAAGTCAAAATAAAGTGCGATTGCTGGGGGCGTAAAGTCTGCATGATCAGCAGTAATGGAAGGACACAGGTCGACGACATAGGTTTTACATAGACATTGACGGCAAAGCAGACGATGAATGATTCAGGGACGGAATTTCGCAATGCTGAATGATTAAGAATGTAACCCTTTCGTCGATCTTTGTCACTTCAGGCGCGCTGCTCTATGTCCGTCGCCGGCGGCGCTCTCTTTCTTTCTCTGTGCGCGCGCCTCTCCGTCTTCGTAGGTTCTTTTCTCTGCCGCAAGTATATACACACGACGCTTGGCCCCCGCCAAGGTTCATCAATAATTCTCTTTGCTCATTGTTCTTGTACAATATAGCCAGCTCGCGGTAAGCCTCGGTGTCATGTGTCGAGGGAACGAAGGCAACGATTGCGGTGAAAACGACTCACTTGCTATACCGCGGAATGCCCGTCGGGACACCGCCAATTGCGGAGAAAGGACGGCCTGCGTCGCCTTTGAGAAAGTGGATCACAATTCCGGAAACGGAAACCGAGTTTCGGAACAAATTCTAACAAGTTAGTTCGAAAGGAAAAGGTTGATTTACAAAAAAAAAAAAACCAACTTTTTTACAACTTTTGTAAAACTTGAAAAAAAAAAAAAAATTGTCAATAATTATTTTATATTAATAAAATTAATTTTTTTTACAGACTAAACCAAGTTTTGAAATTGAAATTTATTTCAAGTTTGAAATAAAATCAAGACTGTATATTGTAAGCATAAATAAATGATTGCAAGTAAATGATTAATATTTGTCTATTAAATATGCAAATATAAAAGCAGTATTTTGTGTTTCAAGCTACATTTGTCCTTAATCCTCTGTTTTCAATATCTTCACTTGAATTCTTATGTCAGCAGTTTTGTTTCAACTTAGCGCACAGAATGAAAGCCCCGTTTATGCTCTTTGCTTTTGAGGTGCACTTAGCTATGAAACGACATGACCGATAAACCGCAGCGCCAATATCGAAACATTTCAAATAAAGACATGTGAATGAAGTAACATTTTGCCCCCTTTTTTATACTATGTAATTGTGACGAAAAATTTAGCAATGTGGATATTTAATATAGGTCAAAAAATGTTTATTTCTCTCGACAATTTTAGTTATTTTTATCATATAATAAATTTTAAAATGTAAAATCAAAATTAGTGTATAGTTTATAATTTATCGAAATATAATGTTTGTTTTTCAACTAAATTTCAAGTCGAATCGAGAAGCACACTTTAATAAGTAATGAACAAATAGAATGCAATTGAACTTAGGCATTAAAACTTTAGCATTGAGTTCTGCTTCCTGTGAACACTTATCAATAAGCTATTTTGGTCGGTCATTTTTAGAATCACCAATCAAGATTTGGAATGAAAAATTTATTTATGTCACTCTAGTCGAAATCAAGCTGTTTTACTCCCTCGTTTGAGACTGACATTGTTAAACTCCCGCAAACGAGTATATAAAACAGCTCGATTTCTGCTCTCGTGACATAAAATATCGTATGCTTCTTGGGAGTAAAACATTGTTTCAACCTCGCAAGAAAAACTCGGCAGCTTTTTTGGCTTGCGCTCGGATCTGAGGTCCTCGCGCGAGCCAAAATAACTGTCGAATTTTCCTCGCGGGAGTAAAACAATTTTAACTCCCACGGGGAAAAATATACTATTTTCCTCGTTTTCTTTTAACAATTATAAAAATAAAAAAGAAATCTAATTTTTCAACTCTAAAGTTGTTATATTCTTCACTAAATAATTAACATTCAATTAAAGCTTCAACTATTTCATCTAATATGTAAATTGGTATGTTGAACAACGCAGTTTCCATGGAATATACAGTCTTGAACACAGCTGAATCATTTGTTAGTTTTGACTAAGTGTTTTGTTGGATCCATTAATAAGCAACAGAGATCGGAGTAAAAATGCATCAACAAATGTCCATCATTTGTACGAAACTAACAAACAAATTGATTGAGCTTGACACAAAAGCCATTTCGACAATTTGTTATCGAGAAAAAGATGCCGGGATTTTGTGAAAAGAAAAAGTCTAACATGAAATTTGATATGATTTAGCCGAATGTATATGATTCGACGAAATATACTGTATACATCACGTGTGTGCAATGTGTATGCATATATCCATGCGAGTTGACACATGTGTATGTGTTTGTGTGTATACGACGAACAAGCACCTAAAGCGAATATTCAGCCCCGTTGGGTATTGTACATTTGTATGGACGTACATACGTGGCAATAGTTATTAGTTGTAGTTGTAGTCGTAGCTTGAATGTTGGTCGGGGTTGTACGGGTTAACGTTGTAACAGGGACGTGAAGAGGAGGACGTGGTAAGTGGCGAGGGGGCGAGCGCCGAACAATGATATCGGGTATTTGATTTGCAACCGACGACAATACCGACTTGCGGAAAGCGACCTCGCCTGTATATCTGCACAGTTCCTCTGTGCACAGTGACCCCGCTGCACCGACCTGCACTATATTCGATGAGCCAGTGTGCATCTACGAAAAGTTCAAGGCACCTCTCTTTGCATAAACTTTTTTATTTACTTATAATTTTTTTTAAATAACAAAAAAATTTAAAAAAAAAAAACAGAAAAATAACTCAAGGGTTCTTTTACAAAATACGTGAAATTTACATTTATTTTAAAACTAAATGTTAGGTCAAGAAGTACTTATACAAATATATGACAATTTTTTATTTGTGATTATATAAAATGGCTATCAATGATATGTTGTTATTTACATATTTTTTTATTACAAAAAAAGAACAAAGTTTTACATCTATCCATGTTTTGAATGTCAACTTTGCGATTGACTTTTGAAAAAGTGTGGTTTATCCGTGACACACAACATGTTATACATTAATTCAAGACCCGGTTCTCGAGCACTCGATATCGTCACAAAATCGTAAGGGAGGCTCTGCGGCGCAGTCTGACCCCCGCGACTGTCATTTGTCATACCCGTCCCTCACGTCAGTTGTCAGAATTAAACGGGAAAAAAGCTGGGGAGACTAAAGGATGGCACTGAATTTTTTATGCCATGTTTTTATTTTGCATGAAAAAAGACTTCACTGCCGTTCAATATATGCAAACTCCAATTACCGGTCCTTTTTTTTATATATATATACACGCAAAAGTCTACCTAATATGTAGCAATTTTTAAATTTCCAATTTTCATTCATCGAATATTTATATCTGCATGTTTATTATAAATCAAATTTTTGATAAATAAAAAAAGGAAAATTTTTTGTAAAATCCCTGTCAAAATAAATTGTAGTTGCAAATTATCTTGGTTCATTAGTATACGTAACACGTATACTCATTATCTACTGGGAGACATGAGTTTTGTCCTTTTACAAGTGTTATACAATGTAGATAAGTTTAACCGCGTGAGTTACTGACTGTCTTTTTGACTGTGTTACGATGAAACCCAAGTCCAGGATTAATGCGGTATTTTAGGTGTCTATTGCACACCATCAGACGGGCAAATTGAGGCAATAAAACCTTCAGACCTTTTATGTAGCTCCGTCGTAATTGCTGCGTGAAGTGACCTTTAAAGCTCACGCCCCAACAGATACTATGTGTGCATCACTTTTCTGTCGATCAACATTGTATTTTGCATTTCACACAAATTTTTTGTCCCCGAAAAATCACTTCAATTAATAGGACACGCAAGTATTTAATGATTTATTAATTTCAAGAAACGTGAGCTTAAAGCAAAAAACGAACTCGTAATTCATTTTCAATGCATTTTCTCGCAAAAATAAAATTAACAAAGCACACTTTATCGTATCCATCAAAAAGCTTCTACATAAATTTTTATTTAAGAAAAAGAGAAGAATCTAAATAACATTTTGATTCATTATTAGTTTTGAACAAAATGTAGTTGAGTGTGTAAAATAAATAAATAAATAAAAAAAAAGAAACAAAAAAACAAGCAGAAGGAGGAAGAGAAAAAGCAAGAAAGAAAAAGAAATGCATTAGGCAGCGAAGAGAACGGAAATAGATGGGTATACAAGTGCATTTTGAATGAAGGGTTCGAGGGGAAGCTGCCTAGAAACGTTACATGATGTATATTCGGCGGAAAACAGCCGGCAGTCAGGTGCAACGGACCTATTGACGTGTTAATTGCACCTGAATAATTGAAGAGGGCACCTTACGGTAGCGAAGCTGTCCTTTTAAAATCTCGCCCGATCTCGTTAACCTGCTCCGCCGGCGAAAGGGAGTTTGGAAGAAGATCGAGAGTGGATCAGCAGGTGGGACTGTCTGTCTGAGTACGCTCCACACAAATTATCAAAACATTTTACAAATCAATTTCTTTTTCGTTTTCGCAAAATCTTCAAGATAATTAAAAACTATTCCAACAAATTTTTGCAAATAAAAGCAGATACAAAAGATGTTTGCCAAATAAAAAATAAATGTTCACACATTTCAAACTCACATATTTAATCCAATATGATCTTACTTTATTTCTTCAGTAAAATGATAAGTAATGCAATTAAATATTGAAATCCGCGGCAATTATTCAAAAGAAAAGGGACATTAATAATAAATTATTTTGCTTACTTATCGTACGTTAAGTATTTATCACTTAATTTTCATTAAAATGTATGACCAATTTAAAAATAGGTGAATTATTAACCGGCATGTTAATTTCTTAATTGCGGTCAAATTCTAAGAAAGATTATACAAAAATCTGTTAATATAAAGTAAGCTTAGAAGTTTTTTTCGTGTTTTTTTTTTGTTTTTTTTTTTTCTCCACGAGTCAGCGCGCAATTCAATAAAACTTTTTAAATGAGTTTGATAATTTATTAATATCCGGAGCGAATGCTTTATGAGTTTACAAATCACACTTTTTAATTTTTGAGAACACGCCGACAGAAAAATCTGACTGAAAATCAAACGCGTTAAGAAGCAAATGAAATACATAATGTATCCGCGAGTTTTCTTCTCTTTTTCTTTCGGCCAAGTTAAGAAGTTTGTAAATCAAATATTTAAAGTAATTTTATTTTAAAATTAACTGTCAAGGAACATAAAAACTTGAAATTTAAATTATGTATACTGAAAAAAAACACACACTCCATACATCCAAACTATTTACTCGCACAAAAGATATGTGATTTATGCGAATGCCAGTAGGAGGGCTTAAATAATTGAAACCCGGTAGTATAATATAAATGAATAATTAATACCGTCAAAATTACGGCTAATGAAAATTTGAAGTGCACTTCGAACCACGTTGGATATATCTTAATCCTATACTTTGATCATATTTTGCGTGCATTTTTCAAGTCGTTAATACCCCACATCCCCCTCTTCTCAATAAGTCTGCTGCGAACCTTGGCATAAAATTTTTAACAACTGGGGTGCGTAAGAACATTGAACTGAGAATTTTGCCCAGCCTCGTGAGAAAATGCTTTAAAATTAATTACGTGACGTGATTCTTCGAATTTGTTTCCGACATTTTCTTCCTCATTTATAATTCATTTATTTATTTTTTCTCTCTCCGGGATCAATGTACCTTCGAAGATTCCCTCAAAGTCGCCTCAATGCTGGACTGAAAAACACTGATACACCGCCGCCATTAGACGAAAAATACCGATAAATTATGAACATGGTGAAAATACTTTTTGCGTATCTGCAGTCATTAAAAGCACAAAGTTGGCTTAAACGCGCGTTGAATAAACAATATTGCCAAGCGACGACCAATTATATATCGATTGGATTGCTTTTTTTGACGTCCTTTCGAGGCTGCATTAGTTGTGCGTCTAACTTGTGTGAAACAAAGAAGAATTGCGATGTATTTTTAATGAAACATGGAGCGGGAGGGAAAGTGGTAGCCCTTTTAGTTGTCGTTGTCTAAAAAATTATAACCCCGCGACTTTATAAATGTTGTAAAAGCTAAATAATGATTTAGGATAAGGTATGACGTTACGAAACAAAGTAATCGCGCAGCATAAAGCGCATAAATAAGCAAGTTTCATTTAGCGAGGCACCTGTGGGTGTATCGAGCCCACAGGTGCGTATTAAACATCCGTTATGTACAATCAGAAACGAGGGAAATGCTCGAGCGCCGAATGCATTATTAATAATTCTGTCGTGAATCACCGCGCAGTACAGAAAGGGTTGTTCGTAATCGTAAGAATGTCTCGATGTCGCTGCGTCAATTATTCATCCCTCTGTCATCCCTCGGTAAGCAAAGTATGCGCTTAGAAGAACGTCTTTCGACTCTTTCGCCGGCCCTTTTTGCCACTCTTGCCAAAATTTTGTTTAACACGCGACACACAGCCTACGTGGGTTCAACGACCCAACATACATAACAAATTCATACTGTCGTCAGGTTGGCCAAATCTATGTTATAATTTTTACGTCAAATTTATTGGATGAAACTTACAACAGTCGATATTTAATTCAAGCAATTTCAATTTAATGAAGTGTTCAGTTTTCGCTATAAAAAATTAATCTCTATTCTCTGAGTTTCTCTGTCTATTATCTTTGAGTTATTAAGCGAGTATATTCAATTTTTGATAGTATAAACTAAACGTAGACAAAATAATTTTTGTTGCATATCTCTACCCTTAGGAATAAACCGAGCTTTGGGTGATAGATGTCACAAAAGATACCGATTTATCACCACAAGGCGAGCTTTCTTCTTTACTTAGCCTAAGTCATGAGAGTTAATCTTGTGCGAATCACCGAACTGAACCTTTCTTACTGCTCAATAAATTGAATTCAATTTTATGAACTTGAATTTTATTGAGTTTACAACCCATAATCCCGACAGGTTATAGCGCCCAGATCACGCCGCGTGTTTGTGCTGTGATTCAATAATATTTTTTCCACTTTTATACAAATGGAGAGTGAAAAGTTAAAAGGAAACATTAAGCCTTTAAATGGTGAAAAATACAACATCTGGAAGTTTCGTGTGCTGTTACTGTTATATGAAAGAATATTTTAAAAGTGATCAAGACTCCCGATCAATCGGATGATCAATGGTTAAGTGCGGAACGCGTCGCAAAAGACATATTAATACAAAATTGACTGATTCGTTTCTCGGGTTCGCGAAAGTTGTCAACACTGCAATAGATATTTTGGACAATTTAAGATTCTATCTAATTGCGAAAAAGTCTTGCGACTCAAATTATCATTCGCGTAAAATTATGGACATTAAAATTGAAAAAAGAGTCGACATTATCGAGACATTTACAAATTGCTGAAGATCTGATTTCTAAACTGTTTACGGTTTGTGCAAAATTAGCTGAAATGGACAAAGTTGGAGTTACCATCAGTACAACTGTAACCGAAGATAACCTTAAGTTATTTGTCATGAAAACAAGACAGCTGGACCGCGAAACTAGACTAAACCACAAAAATCGTGGCACAAGTGAAAAAAGCTGCATGTTCAATCCAGTGATAACACATCAAGCAATTTCAAGAAAAGAAATTAAATAAAGTTCAACATCCGAAACATAATTTCGAGAATAAGAACTTTTAAAAGAAATGACAAAAACTGTCAGTTGTTTTCATTAGGCTATACTTGGTCACTATATTGGGACTTGTTTCCTTTACAAAAAGGACAAATCCAAACATTTCGAGAAAACAGAAACTGCTCCCATCACCAAAGAAAATTGCTGTTGCAAAAAGTGGTGCTTATATTTTGGCAACAAAAAGGGGCACGATCAATGTTACCAGGATTTTTCAGAAACCTTAGAAGACGTACTTTACTGTCCAGATGTACTGCAAAATCTGTGTTCTATGAAAAAGATGTTAAAATTTGGCATGCAAGTAAAATGCAAAGGCAATAGTGTTGAAATTACAAAAGGTGGTAAGACGATCATAAAAGACAACCTACAATCTAATGTACCTGCATTTGAATTTTTAATCAACGTCTCTAAAGTATACTCAATAATTAAATATGAATCATAGCACAAAAGATTGAGTCAAATGAAGGATTTCGGGGGTTTTTCTTAATAATAACAACGAATGTTGGGCCATTTGAAGTGTTGTCAGTGAAACTACAATAACTAAGGTCCAGTTTAGGTATATTCGTAGATAAGATAGTATTATTTAAGAGTGTATTTTTATACCATATAATGTAAGTATGAAATTATGCTACATAGAAGCTTATATGACATACGTAAAATGTGCTTTCTGTTTTGAGGGAGGCGTGTTGAATTTTTTATTTCCAAAAATCCATCTTTATATTCTGAGTTTCTGTGTATGTGTCTTTGAGTGATTTAGTGTATATTCGATTACCGTTAATATAAATTAAACGCACACTGAAAATAGGTTAGGAAAATTGTTGCCCTGCCAGAGGGCGACTTTGTCGACTTCAGTTTTAAGCGAAGAGCTAACCCAATTCGGGTTAAATAACTTTCACTTTCTAGGTAAACCAGTCTCCGATTTCGGGCGACTTTGTCGCCTAGATTTTAAGCGCCCAGTTTCCGATAAATTTGGGTGAACGGTTCGCTGCAGCAGGTCAGCTGCTCTACCAACCTGTTTTCAGTGTAGACAAAATTTTTTTTGTCGCATATCTCTGTTCTTAGAAATAAGCCATGCTTGGTGTGATCGATGCCTGAAAAGAAACCGATTTATCGCCATATAGCAATTTTTTTTCTTTAGCTTTATTTAGCCTCAGTCATAAGTGTTATTTTCGTGAAAATCGCCGAATGAACTAGGCCTTTCTTACTGCTTAATATAATAAATTAGAGTACATTTTATAAACTTAGTTGTTATTGAATTTGCAGCCCATAATCCCGACATAAAGTTTAATTAAATTGAGGTGAATTAAATTAAATTAAAGTAAATTTAATTTACATTAAATTATATTGATATTAATTTAATTTAATTTAATTTAATTTACGTTAAACTAAATGGAAGAATAATTTGAAAAATTTTAAATTATAATACAAATAAATTATTCGGCCGACTTATTTAATCTAACATGTTAATTATCTAATATGCTGACGATGAAATATTCAAAGAGAAAATAATAAATAGGAAATTAACATAAGAATTAATAATAATTGATGACCGGTTATAAAATTTGCGATTTAATTGAATTTAATATATATATATATTCAGACACTCTAAACCATAAACACGGTTTTGATGAAATTAATTAACACGTATAATTAATTGCAAATACGACAGCTGAGTTGAAATATTTAATATTCTTTGGTCATATGAATCTCATAATAGTAATTAAAATAAATTCACCATTTCTTTTGCAGCAAGTTTAACTAGATTATCAGAGTAAATTAATCGGAAAAAGCTAAGTCTGCAGAACTAGATCAATATCTGAAACGAAGGAATGGAAAAAGGAAAAATTTAAATAATAATTATTAGATTTGGTTTTTAAATTATTATCACTAAAGAAAGGAAAAAAGAAAAAAAAATTAACTGGAATTGAATATTAAAAAAGGAAGATGATTATAAAATAAAATAGAGGTCTGAAAAATGAAATTTCTTCGCTAACTCAAATATAAAAAAAAAGTAGGTTAAATTCTTTCACACGAAAATACCAACAAATTGGCGAAACACTAATAAAATAGCATTTCAATTTCTTGTCTTTCATATAGTTTGTGCAAATTGTGCTTCTCTTTTATTTCTCAATGAACGTACGAATTTCGATTCTAACATAATTCACGGTTGTAAGTGGAAATTGCGAGGCCAATGCGTTTACGAATGATCCATTGGAATGCATTTATGTAGGATCTTGATTGCTCGTGTTAAAGTTTTCAATGTACGACTGTAATGCATACAAATCTATGAATATAGATGGCCAGCCTTAATATGACTGTACACGGCTCGTTCAATACTGCAAGACAATAGACCGATCTGAATTAGTTAGCGATGAAAGCAGATCGGGCTGCTCCGAGTATGCGTTGTCAAGGGATGCTAAACAGATTTATCAAAATAGAGATGTCAAATTGATGCGAAGCAAATATTTCGGACTGACCACGGCTTGACAACTGTCCGCGAAGACGGACCTAACAATAGTCGAAACAAAAAAAGAAAAAATTTTTTTTTCCTGTTTCGTTGTCTTCCCCCTCTCTTTGTTTCAATAATGCAAATTGCCTCAACGTCGAAAGCGATAAAACTTCTCCCTCAGCGGAAATTCATTAAAAACGATGCGGGCGTTCTCGTAAAAAATTCAGTCCGAAAAAGCGCAACGTCGCTACGATTATTCATGGTCATAAACTTTACAATTTCGCTTGGAAAAAAATTGTTGACAGCGAAGTTGCGTAAACTGTTTAAAAAGCGCATCGAGGCAAATATGTAATC
>JABFPM010000701.1:0-13246 GCA_022817325.1 Idris sp. 1 HC-2018 | reverse complement strand
TGTATGTTTTTGTTGATCAAACAAGTTTTGCGTCCGACTTTACAATATATTATTGAATGAAACGAAGCAGTTTTGCGCCGCGGCGGTTTATTCGTAAAAAGGCCATATATTTCAAGAAAGCAACATTTCGCTCAAAAGCAATTGGACCAGGGGACGTAAGAGAAAGAGAGAACGCTCCGAAAAATACGAATAGTTCGGCTGTTGTTTCTCGGTGGCAGCTTCGCGAGCTGCGGGTGAATTATGAAGTTGCGGCGGAAAAAAGGAACCGACGAGAAAAACATGCAGGAGAGGCGCCTCAGATGGCACGCGTGCGGCATCGAGAAATTTTGCGAGCTATCTGTATATAACAACACAGAGAGACCGGACCGTGATTGATATTTAGCTGGTACGCGTCTAGCGCAGCCACTTAAAAGGATTAACATTCACACAACAGGAGAAATGCGCAGGATCCCCGCACAAGTACAAGCACAGGGGCTAATTCTACATGTTTTCGTCGGTGCTTGGTTGACTGGCCGCTCGGTTGGCTACGGACTATCCACGACAAACACGCTACAACGCCCAATTCTGATTACAGTTAGTACAGTCTGCTGCTCTAAAACCCTATAACTGCAAGTGGCTCACCTCTCAGAGCCCCTACACGTACATGCAATTCGCATCTTCGTTCAGGAAATAAGTCCGCGGGATAATTCAACATTAACAGATTGATTAATGTCCCGCTCGTTTCGATGATGAATTGATTCTAATGCGAACGATCGATTTTTAGTTTTGAAATGTTGTAAATTAATGGCCCGCTTGTTTGTTGGGTATAATTAAAGCGTCGGACAGTTGATTAAAACAATTTGTAAATGTAAAATAATAAATTGCCAATTCCTTGAGAATCAAGTTTGGAGTTAAAAAAAAAGTTTTTAAATAATTTCCTTCCATGAATTAATTTGTTTGAATTATTTTTACCGTCTAAGTTTTAATGAAACTCTAGCTACAAAAGTCTTATAAAGCGTATCCCGCTGGAAAGGATTTTTTTTTTTCTTTTTTGATAAATAATATTAATTTGGATATGTAGCGCGCAGAGTTATGTTTATATAATACTTAAAATTGAATAATTTTCATTTCAAACAAGGTAAAAGAGGATAAAAAACAATTTTACGATAATATTCATTTGACAGAATGTTTTTTATATTTGTTATTATCATTAGGTTTTTTAATGATATTTATTCAGAGCAAACCGTATTAATGATGTTAATTTGTTATGTGTATTTTTTGGCTTGATTTATATTAAATTGGCTGCATTATACATTTTCGCAGTAAAATTTATCGCCCATAACCATTTTCTTTTTGTTTTTTCATTTCAACAGTCATTAAAAATAAAATGATTATTTCGGCAATTTTAACCTGTATTTGTGAAACTTCAAAAAGAAATAAATTAAATGACATCATGAATTATTCATTTTAGTTAACAATTATTCAATACATTTTTATTATAGCTTTTATTTATAAAAAAAAAGTCTTGCTTCTCAAACTATCTTTTAGTATATAACATTATGTAAAAGTTAATTGAATAAATCAGTGAATATTTAAGTAACTCTTGAAAATAATTCTATATATACATAATCGAAAAACACGTAATCAAAGTTAACTTAGTGTATAAAAAAAAGCAAAAGCAAATTAACTTTGTATATATACATATTTCCTTAAAATAGTGTAGAGCAATGTCTGAAAACAATACGTCTGGCATTAACAATAAGAACGAATATAAAATACGTACATCGTAGATGTTTCAATCTATTTTCTATAAATAATATGCATTTCTGTTAACAGGTTGTTACACAACCCAGATTTTATTCAATATATTTATTCACAGAAAGTTATTCGTTGTCATGTTAAATATTTTATACGTAACAAAGTTGGAAGAATTGTTTGAATATGGCGTATATACATTGTATATCATATATTTTTCCTTACAATATACAATAATTTATCGATTTAAAGCATTATATTCAACTTATTATTACAATTTACGAAATTGTTGTTTATTCTGTTTTTTTAAAGCGCACACGTTAACACACACGTATACATATGAAAGACATTAATATTACTTGATTTAAAATTTCATAAAATTAATTCATTCTGTTGATTTAAATTTCCATCACAATCAACAAATGAAAATTTATTATTCGTGCATAATAATAGTTACAATATTTTATCACTTTGAAAAATGTAATTACACTGACAAATGATTAAATAAAGTGTAAACGAAGTATCGGAACAATAATTAAAGGCAGTAATTTTATAATATGAAATTGATAAAAAAAATTTTTATACTTAAATGAAAAACAAAAAAATGATGAAAGTAATACAAAATTGGCATTGTTGATAAAAATGTCTTATAAACGTGCGAAAAAAAAGATCGTGAGAAAGATCAAAATGAGTTAGTAGCGATTAAGACACCAGGCTTGTCGGGAGAAATGCCAGAAACGGAGTTTCATGCCGCGTATCGATTTACGCGATGCAAAAGGGGTCGACGAGCAGCTCGCTTGTTAATTCCTTCTCTCTTTCTCACCCTCTAATGTGCACACCGCGACTAGTCCAAAAAACGAGAGCCTTATTATACGAAATGCAAGGGTGAAAATATAACAATTAAGCGACGCTTCGCAAACAAATATGTCTGTGCTTAAAAACAGTACCATCTTTTTGCAACAAAAAATTAATTTTAAGGATTTTGAAAGAAAAGTTAATAGAACTTGCCCACCAGACGTGTTGTGACAATTTTTTTTCTCCGTTCTGTGCATTATTTTTCCCTTACTGTATTGTTAACAAATAATAAATGTATAACAACATATTTCACTTGAATTTTATTAAATAACAATCACTTTTACATAAATATAATGATTAAAACAATAAAATAAATGTTGCAGATTGATTATTTCGTTTCAAAAATATTTGCATTTCACTTTACCGCGTTTTAAATGTTTGTATATTTTCAAATATTATTTCATTGTTATTTACATGAAGTTAAATCAGATTTTATTGAAAACTTATAAAATACTGAAATTCAATTTATTTCCAATTAAACAAAAAAAATAATAAAAAAATAAAAAAGTTCAATGAATACAAATAAATCAATTTTATTGAATCAATACGACCAGTAATTCATAGGTTAATTAAAAGAAATTCAAACAATAATTATTATTGCTAACTTTTCGCTGCAAATAATCATTTTTTTTTAACAGGACAAATATATTTAGGAATAAATGTGTGTAGTTATTAAAATTTATATTTATTTAAAATTATATTCCCGACCAAGCGACCGACAAAGTAGTACAGTGGTGCACGTGTCTGATTTCATGTAATTCAGTGCAAATAAAGGGAATATAATTTGCAACGAGCAAAAGAATGTTTGCAAAAATTAGCAAAAAGCTTTCCCTGATCGTAAAATATATTTGTACTGAAATATAATTTAGCCGTTTTTTTTCTTTTTTACAAAAATATTTGTTTGTGGACGACGCATTTTTGACAAAAAAATACTACTCATCATAACTGCTCGTAATATGAACGACGGCTTGTGTTTATTTATTTTACTGTGCAGCCACATTAATGAAGTTGACTTTGCAGCGTCAATTTTTCAGTAGTATAAATACGTTTGGTGTCAATAATAATTTTTTTTATTCGAATAAAACTGTCGAGTGTTTCGTAATTCCATTTTGATTCGCTCTGCCACTCGACTTGTTTTTACGTTGCAAAGCAATACATCATTATACGGATATAAGCCAACTGAGTATGTCGCATTTTTGTAAATTTACACGTTTTATTAATTTTAATTCACATTGATTATGAATGTAGTCAGAAATTATTATGACGTCAATTTTAAATACCGGAACGAACTTCGTTAAATTTACTCTATCCATAATAGCTCGCAAATTAACGTCGCCAAATTTTCCACGTGATACGAATCCAAGACCTCTCTTCGTTTAATCAAATAAATAAATTAATCCCGTTCAATTGAACATTTTATTCGATAAATTAAAAAATAACTTGCTTAAAAAATATAACTGGCACGTATCGACGTCACACTTGAAATAATTAAATGAAATATTCAAATTAAACCTCGTTATATCTAATAGTGCATGAATTGTATAAATTAAACGCGATTATTTAATTTTTATAGGAATTGAAACGTAACACCGGGTTCAGCGTGATAATCTTACATTTTATGACACAGATACTGGAAAACCGTGTATATATCTAATGAAATATAATACCGCTCTCGCTTGTAATTTGGGATGACTAGAATAATAATAATTATAATAATCATAATACAGGACAAAAAAAAGATCGACAACCTTACATAGATACATAAACGTAGGCGTCGTAATATTAATTTACGAAAGCGGTGCAGCGAATTTAATCCGCACAAGTTAACGCGTGACGGAGTCGTTCCGCAACTCGGGCGTCGAGTAGGTCATGACTATTTAAATTCTCGCAGCTGGATAAATTGTTGTATTAGTCACGCCAAGTTTATATTAATAATAACAACGCGTCAACTTGCCATGACCAAAAGACTTTATTTGATCACATTTTTGGGACTCCCTTAAAGCTATGAACTCTTGCGATACATCTTAAATCTAATTTCAATATTTATATATAATTAACTTACCTTTTACGTCCGTACAAAAATTTGAATGAAACAAACGCTTAATAAAAGTTATTAACGAATGTGTTATATACGTGTGCAAATTAAATTGAAAGAATTGAAATCGTGGCAAAACATTTTATTGAACAAAAAAAATGTAAAACGATTAAACTTATTTGACTTTTACATGTGCACTTAATTCAGCTATTACTTTAATTAATTTTTTTGTGTCCATTTGATCTCTGTGATAAATGTTTTGAAACAAAATATGCACTTATTTAAAATAGAGGTGTAAATTTGTTCGCGATCAAACATTACACACAACGTGAAATATTTTCTGACTCCAAAAAAATAGATGATACAGAATTGTTACCTGTTGATTATATTTCTTCATACTCTATATACCGCAATGAGGCATTTCGTTTTGCCATTCACCACTTCGATGTTTCTAATTGCCGCCACATATCCACGCGATGTCACACACTGCAACAAAAAGTCAAATGCACAATTACATTTCCTTCTGAAATATGCCTGCATTTAATTTATTAATCGCACTTTGACTCGGATAATCAATTGGATTTATCAATTTACTGACAAGTTAGTTTCCCACCTTCAAATAAATATACTTAAAAATATGAAAATAATTTGCCCACGAAATTTTGTTTCAGAAACATACGCTGCCAATGAAACTTGATTTAATTTTTGGTGATAGCACTGCTCATTATCCGCTTCGCACTTTGCACATTCGAATATATTCGTCTATCAAGCGGACATTGATTTGACGTCAAAGTTGCATAATCGTGACAGCAATTTGTCACTGGTGCATTAGACAATTTACCCTCTTAAATTTGCAGTCTGATATGACAGTAACTCGTGTATTACAATTTAAGATATTATATAAATATATAATTATATGTATAAGCGGGACTGTTGAATAAATTATCATGCTGATATAAAAAAATGTGTGTGTGAATATGTACGATTGTTTGAACTGAATGTAAAAATGCGTAATTGTCACGATCTTGAAATATTTTGTTTCGTCTGACAATTCCATTGGTATTGACCTCGTTTTTCGAAGCATTCCACCGTAAGACTGTGTGGCATCGTATCGTGCACCGCGCGGACAATACGTTTGCGCCGCCAAGAGGATAATGACAGTAATTATAAAAGTTAATTAACCGTTTATCATCTCTTCCGCACCTAACTTTTTTGCATTTCATGACAAGAAAAACGCTAATCACGCATATGAAAGTTATAAAAACGAACACACATTGAATTAAACTTACTTCAAAAGTAACTTCAAATATATATAATACATTTTTTTGCAGAAAAAAAGACCTTTTTTTTTAGAATCCTTCAGAAAGTAGGTTGTAACTTTTTGCAAAATATTTCGAGAAATTATTTTGTAACTTAATTTTTTTGTAGAAAAAAAAACTAATTTTATTACATTCTAAAGATATGTTCAATAACATTTTTTATTATCATCTGGACATTCAAGAAATTTCAACTATTTTCAATACTTTATTACTTTTACGCATACTTTGACCAATAACCATTTTTAGGAGAATGAACAGTCGACTTTTGTTATCTGGCTGCAGAGATATGAAAGCGAGATATTTGACTAAAAGAATTAACTCCCTAAATGTTCCAACAGGCTGACGAAGAATCGTATATAAACCAAAAATAAGAGTGATTTATTGGCCATCCAGTAGTCGTGTGACCGTCGAGACATCTTTCCAAGGGAGAATAAAGTTACTTAGGAAGCGGACGTGGGATATGCATTTTTCGTTTTCTTTGCCGTTAGTTTCACGATCGTTTATTCTCCGATTGAAATTGACGGGCCTTTTTCTTCTCTGTTTTATTTTCTCTCTCTCTCTCTCTCTCTCTATTGGCAACCCTTCTTCCTGCATTCGATTCTTTTAGTACACGAACTTATATTTTTAAAATACTTTCATAAAAATCAAATATGCAATCACGACGTTCTTTCAAACTTCTCCTTTTTCCCTTGTTTATTATTCCATTCTTAAATCTGAACGAAATGCAGTTTGTATACAGTTTCATGCTGTTAAGGTAATACGTATTTACATTCAGAAATATATAGTCGGGTAATTTTTAGTTCTACACGAACTTTTGTAACAATCTTTATAAATATTTAATGTTGATGTAAACAAGCGCCAGACATTCAGTTTACTTTATGCAATATAAGAATTTGACAAACAAATCATTTTTATTATAAATTAGTCTGAATTAATTTCATTTTAATGAAATATGAGTTGTGTTTTTTCCATAATAATTCCATAAAACAAATTGAAATTTTACAAATCTAATCTCGTTGAAAAAAAAAAAATTATCATGATTTTACGTACACTTGAAAATATATACCACGCTGAGCATAAATAAAGAACAATTAAGAAAAATACATTCCAATAAAATTATTGTATTTACAAAAATAAACAATAATAGACATTTTCCTTCAAGTAAACGCCAGCCATGTTCTCACTATAATTATGAAACAATACAATTTAAATAAATCTTGCATTTAAAAATCTCAGTGCATAACAAATTGAATGGATTTTTTTTTATTTTTATATAACTTTGCAAAATTAGTTTAAACTCTAACAAATTATTCTTCCCAAAGGATATTAAAATTAACATTGAAGCTTGTTTTTTCCCAACAAAATGCAAAATATTTTATCAAAATTAATTCCATTTCGCAGAGAATACAATAAAAGAATTTTTTTGTGTAATAAGAAAACTAAAAAGAAGGGAATATACATTAGCACACGACGTAACAATTCTACTTATTTGCATAAAACAGGAATTACATAAGAAGAAGAAGAAAAAAAATAACAAAAAAAAAAAGAGAATAATATACAAAACGACCAGCGGACCAGCACAGCGTGAATAATTCGTAATTGAAGAATCAATTAGAAAGTAACGTCGTATCGAATAATGAACGCTCTTATACTCGCGTTAAATTCGAACATTGAAAATTGGTCGCGAAAAAAAGGAGAATCAAAATAAAGTCGACGAGCAGGGAAGGAAGTAAAAAACTGTAAAATGGACAATGACCGAAGTGTAGTCATACGCCGTCGGTTACAAGTAGAATAAACCTCTCAATAATGAGTATGGCAAGTGAATTCCCTGGGCGAAGGTCGGGGGATAATAAAACAGAGCCGCAGTCTCACTTGGAGCTCCGCGGAAGCGAGAGCCAAAGTAATAGCGACGAGCAATAAAATAAAATGAAATAACATCCAATCCAACGAAGATATTGAGAAAATATTATTACTAACTTATTACTCGTACCGAACTGTGTACTCATCCGTTTACTTCCATATATTCGCTGCTACAAAACAAGACGTTACTGGAGCCCCGATCAGGCCTGCCATTTTTTGTTCTTCGTTTTTTTACTCTCTCTCTCTCTCTCTCTCTCTATCTATCTATCTGAAACAGTCACCTTTTATTGTGATCACATCGATTAAATAGATTACGCCACCTAGACTGACACCGTGTAAGATAATCAGCAACTAACAAAACGAATAAATTGTAATTGAATCTCGAAAAAAATGAAGCTTTTTAAAAACTCCAGCTGGTGTTTATTGTAGAAATGGATGATTATCGGCTTGTGTATATAGATATAATAATCTCAAGTTTCAATTGTTCTAAGAAAAATTTTAATTTAAAAGCAGTTGAATGTTAAACAATTAAAATTAATTAGTTTTTGCCGGTAATTATTATATAGTTTTGTTATTAAAAGAAAAATATATTAATGCTTGAAAATGAAAATGAAAATGCGTTTGATGTATTATTAATTAAATCACGATGATGAAAAACAATAAGAACAATAAAGAAAATTAAATGAGCGTTTTATTCATTCATCGATAATGAAATTTATAGAGAGTGGGTGTGAGAGAGAATGTCGAGGAGGAATTTTCAATTTCAAACTTAATTCTTTGTTTATTGAATAACAAATAAAGGTTTTCTCCGAATGTCATTGATGAATTTGTATCTTAATCAAGTGATTTTAAAACTCAGTAAAACTCTGTGTGTGCCGGGGTATCATCAAAATACTGCTACGCTACGACCTTGAAATACAATTCACGATGAGAGCCTGCCCTTGAATGAAAAGAAGGAACAACGCGCATTTATCGTAAATTGAACTGCACTCGCGGGATGAATGCTCGAAAAGTGTCTCGAAAAAAAAGAGTGGCATCGACCGGATGGTGGTATGAAATTCCATTAATCGGACGAAGACGATTCTTAAATACTCGGGTATTAAGGAGCTCAAGGTGAAAGCGAATTGAAAAATAAGCAATCGAGTCCTTCGTTGCACTATCTTATTATAACTAATAAGAATAATAGTAATAATAATAATGCGTAATTTGTCGTCACCAGTGACGCGGGCATACTGAGAATAGGCGCAAGAGACATACAGAAGAAACAGAATGTCGCATACATTATAGCCGGTAAATGTGAAAATAAGTTCAACAGAATCTATCTAATCATACTAATACTGAAAGGCAATTTCAGCACTGGACGCTAATCAAACAAAGTACACGATGACAAGCTGATACTATACATAATAATACCTTTTAATGTTCGAGCGATAATTGTTTTCAACAATAAAACCTCTGTACAACAGAATATACAAAAAGTAATGTCAAGATTTGTAAAAAAAATAAATATCAAATAAAATTATCTTGAAGCAAGGATAAAAATTAAATGAGATTTATCAATTATTTCTTCTTGAATGCAAGATTGAATTGCGATTCAATAAATGATTTTGCAAAGTTTCAAGTATAATGGAATATATGGTACATTTTTGCAAAGTGAATGAAAAGAAATTTCGATGCTGGCGAATGTGAATTTTTGAACTTATTAATTTGTAATGAAGAAATAAATTTTAATTGAAATCAACAGAATGTATTAACAATTCATTGGTTCATTAGAATGAGAAAAAAGGTATCTTTTGTAATACATTAGTCAGTTAATAAAATGCGTATAATTTATATGAAACTGTTAATAAAATTATCATATTCCATATATTATTACATACATTTGTTCAATAAATATGCAACTTAATTGTCAAGCATTGGCTTAACCTTCTGGATGGTGTAGTCAGCCAGCCCACGAAGAATACAATTTATTAATTTCAACGACACATCTCCAGCATCGAATATTAAATCTACAGATGGAAGATCAATATATTATATATACATGAACATTATTAATCATATATTATTCGACGATTTTCATTTCCACATTTACGATTCATAAAATTACACAGCCTCTATAATAGTATATTATATATTATCAACGCAACATTTTACGATTCAAGTCTGACTAATTAAAATATGCATTTGTTAAAATGACGATCTATGTAATATGTAAATCAAAATTCCAAACGCTGGTGTTTAATATAAATATACAAATTTTGTTTATCACACAAAAGAAAAAAAAAGAAAAAAAAAAGAAAAAAAATACACGCACGCACACACATATACACACTTTTAATACTTGCTCAAAGCAATCTAACTGCGACTTTCAAGAAATAAATGTCAAATTGCTGTTAAAAATTTTATGACACAAATTAACAGTTTTACGTGTGAATGTCTTGGTAGTGTCATCAAATGTTTGTGCAAACATTTCATTTAATAACTCAAGATTATTTTTAAAAAATCAAGCAAAAGATTGTTTGAACTAAAATTAAGAAAATAAAATAATAGTAAACAAAAAGATTTAGATAAATTAATTGTAAAGTCCAAAAGAAAAAAAATTCTATAATACATTTATTTACCAAGTCCTAAAGAAATTAGGATCGTGTTTGTCATTTGCGGTCTCGCAGATTTGAAATGTAAATACGCTGAGCATTATCTTTGAAAGAGAAAAAAAAGAAGAAAAAAATGATTGCACACACTGTCAGGGGATCGTATATAATGACGAAAGACGTTATATAAAAGGAGAGGTATCGTGGCGACGAGGAAGAGGAGGAGAGGGCACACCACATCAATGCAGATGAAGGTGTGCAACAATCCTATCTGACCGTGTAAATCTCGCCTCGTAACGAAGCGGCAAATCTAAACTAAACGGTAGTTCATGAATGAGAAATCAAAAAATAACGTTACGATAGACGAGGACACGCGCTTCCGGCAGAAATGTCGACAACTCGATCTGTTCATGAAAAGAGGAAGAAAACTTTATTCCTCGGTTCGTCGCGTACTTAACAGCTGAAATAAGGAAACATCTTCTTTTTTTGCGATTTATCACAAATTCATAGTTATTAACAAGCGTGATTTCTATATCCAGTTTTCAATTAATTTTCTCTTATAAGCTTTCTTATACTTATTGCGTCGATGAATTCACTGAAAACTTTGCAACGTTACAAAATTAATTTTTGTACTTTTTTTTTATTTATATAACAATAATTTGTATCAAATAATAATTTTTTTTTCTATAGTGTATGTTAAATTCATGTAAAAAATACATTTGATTAGTAAAGGGCTAAGTAAGCTTGTCGAACGATGTAATTGAAAATAAAAGGTACATCTGATTGGAATATTTAGATGATGTAACAACTGTTTTTGCAAATGGTTCTCCTCTCTGGTGGATTTGCTAAACAATAATAAAATAAGTTTATGCCAAAACGTTGCAAGCGCATTACGGTTGTACATTCTCACGTGTCGAGCAACGTGGTCTGGCGTTCAAAAGGCCCCAAACGCATTTCAAACTAGATTCGTCTCTTTCCCTCGTACGAAATTAAGGTACTTCCGGATATTCAAATCATTAATGCATTGTTACTTTATTATTCGTGAGAAATTGACGGAAGAGAATAATTTTAGAAGCTGCTTCGTTGATTCAAACGCCGTCTGCACATTTTAACGATTGTGTGCAAAACTGAATCGTTTCACAAGGGAAAAACAATTATGAGTCCAATTTTTTTCGTTTCGTTCTTCTCCTTGAATTATTTGCATGCTGCCTTATAGGTTATAATTATATATTTAATTGAACGTATTTTTGGTACACGATCGCGCTTAATTATATACCTTATGGAATCAACTTTTTCCAAAGCCTGTTTTAATGTGATATTGTTCGGCAAATACATGTTTATACACAAAAAATAAAATTGGAATAATTTTTATATCAAAGCTCAATCTTAGTTTTAACTTTCATAAAAAAGCAATTTTCCTTTTTTTTTGTTCATTTTCAAACTTTCAAGCACTTAGATGATTTAATTTCAGCCGCAATTTCATTTGACGAATGTATAAGCGAATGGAAAATAAATTTTATTGAAATCAAATGAATGATGAATTATTTTCGTGCAGCTTTAATTGACGCGTTATGAGATGCGGAATGTAAATTTTCAACTTTAAGTAGATATTTCTGAATGCAAATATTCGAGCCATTTTAATTTAATAGTTTTGATGCACACTCTCTGCTTATAATTGAATTGTAAACAGCGGTAATATTTATAAAATCATTCAAACAATTAGACTTGGCTTTTATATACTTGTCATTTATATACTCACGTACTTGGAATTGTTATCTAAAAAAGTATTCAATTGCATAAACCCGTTCTTTGTTTACACAATTGAAAACAAAAACGTTTGTGCAAACTGCTTCTTTTACATATATTGAAACCTCCACTCATTACAATATCAACCTTAAAATATGCAACTTTATAGTCCAACATGAACTGTTCTAATGAATGTACAAATAATCCTCTGTCTAATTATCTGCATGTTTTACCTACTCCCTGCATAATCATTTGTCAGAAAAATATTAAATCGCCATCATGGCCAATTGCACGCGAATACATAAAGCTCTCTCTCTCTTTTTTTTCCAAGTCCAATCGTCCCACACAAGAATCGCGAAACAAGTTGACCACCGTGCAAAATAAAGCAAAACAATGAACGAGACACGCGTCGTCGTATAATTTCGTCGAAAGAGAAAATGAGCATCACGGAAAAGGCTATCAGATATCAGCGATCTCAGGCGTGCGCGGTGTAAACGCTTGGAATAAATGTCCCCGTAAAGCAGTGACACAAGTCCTATGAATTAAATACGATCGCGAATATCTGTCGGTGCATTTGCATCTGCACTTGCGTAACAATCGCACGCAGAAAGGAAGAAGAAAAAAAACACGAAAAATAAATGAACATAAAGTTGCTTCTCGCTTCTTCTGCTGAGGCTTTCCCTTTCCGTCATTGTTGCCTCGGAGATATGTATCTTGCTGTTTCCTGTCGGCGATGAGCCAGACACACATATGGAGAGAGAAAGAGAGAGAGAGAGACTTTATTCTTTAGCGTTCTCAGCTAGCTTTTGGTTAAAAAAAATATATATATTTACAATTTTTGTTTGGTGCAAGTTGGTTTTTGTGTATACCATATCACATTCACACATTGACATTTCAAAATGAATAATAAATGGACGTATTGTAATAATTAAATAAATTAATAAATGTATAATAAAAAGTCATACGAATAAATTAAATTAAACAAGAACGGACATGATCACAATCAAAATAAATATTCATAAATAAGTAAATCAAACATTTAACTAAATATAACTAAATAATTAAAATTGTATCAATTCGTTCGCAGTCTAAAATAATTCATCAAT
>JABFPM010000700.1:0-25733 GCA_022817325.1 Idris sp. 1 HC-2018 | reverse complement strand
TGAATACCAAAACTTTAATTTTATTTCGTGAAAAAAATATATTAAACAACTTTTAAACATTTTATTAAAAATTAAATAAAATTACAAATTAAACTTTAAGAGAAAAAAGATTAATACAAATTTAAAAAGATAATATATAAAGATTAGTAAAAAAATTTATCTTTATTTTTTTAGATGAACTCTCTAAATTTGAAAAAGTGAAAATTTTCCCTTTTTCAGTGAGTAAACTTAATTTTAATAAGTGAAAAATAAGTTATATTTACGTAACATTATAAAATGTAATATTGTCGAGCGAATATGGTTTAATGCGCAAAGTGACTGACTCGTATTCGGAAGGTAGCTCGTAATATTTAAAAAAAAAACAACTTTTAAAAAAGAGAACATTATCTTTTTTAAAAAGTTCATATTCACTTATTAGAAGTGGAAGACTTTGGACTTTTTCAAAAAGTGAATATTTACTTACAAAAAATGAAATTTCACTTTTTCATATTTAGAGAGAAAATTAATCTTGAATTTTTTTTTGTTAACGTGTGCTTAAAATCTAATTTTGTTTTTTTCCAAATTTGACAGACTTTTAATTTGTTAATTTGCAAATTTACATTGCATAATTAATATGTTACATAAAAAAAATCGCTGAACAGCGGATGCTCATTATTTTTCTTTATCACAAGAAACGTCAAGGATCTTTTTGTATCGCAATCGTTTCGTAATCGGACATTTAGGTGACATCATTAATGAACGATAACGCGTGTAACTTAGCTTAATACAGTGAAAAAAACATTTGTAACTGTTGATGGAACATCTTTTGAAAAGTAATTTCAATGAAGCTTAAACTAATTTGATAACAAAAATTAATTTCAGCTAAATATTACTAGATTTAAACAATAACTCGTAAATTTGTGCAATAGTAATTAAAATTTAATAAAATTGTTCCATTTGAACCATAAAAAAGTATTTATTAAAAATTAACAAAACCAATAAATTTTATGAAATAAATAGTAAAATATTTACTAAGTTTTAGTAACATTTACTTTGTACGCAAAAATATTTAAACATTTCAGATTGTCTTAAAGTTTTGCTAAAAAATTTAATGTCTCACAAAATTATTTAATAAACTTTGTTTTATTTGTAACAATAATTTGCTAAATTTAGTTAAAATGTATTATTTTTTAGAAAAAAAGATTTGGTACAATTTATTTTACATTAGTAACAACAAGTACTTCACTGCAGCTCTGCTCTTTTAGTCTAAATTTGATTTAGCAAAATTACACAAACAGCAAAAACTGTGTACTCAACTGAAAATTGATAATGCTCTTAATTTCATTTTGCTGCGGGGAGTTTGATATTTAGGTTGACCCGGATACCCTGACCTTGAACTTACACAGCAATTCGCGAACTAATACTTATCGTCAGTCGATACAGAATTAGTTGGCGCACAGGCCCAACGAGAGTTGCAACCTCTGCCCTGGCCGTTCTCTAACGAAAACTGACCTATCTAAGAAACCTCGCGACTTCAATCGATTATGACCTACGTCACTTTCGATGCAGTTTTTTCATTTCTAACCTCCACTTTGTCAGATTTCAGCAAAATTTTCAAATCTCTGTCAAGGACAAATTTTTCTAATCTTTTAATCTGCTTTTTATAATTTATCTAGATTACATTTTGTTTCTTTTTCAACAAATCCTTTTTTTTATAAAATCTTGTAAACTTGAGTTTTTGGGCATTTTTCCTTGATTTTATTTTTTTATTAGACTTTTACTTTAAGTCTAGGGACTTTTATCTTTTTGTTTAAAAAAATAATAATTTGTATAATTTAACAATTTTTTTAAATTATAGTAACTTTATCTGAGAAAGTAAATATTTGTCTTTAAATTTCGAAAATCTAGGGACTTTTTACTTCATCTAGAAATTTATATGGTGAATCTAGGAACTTTTAACTCTATCTGGAAACTTTTATGCTAAGTCTTGGGATTTTCTTTCAACATTCTAGTAACTTTTTTAGAAAAACTAGGCATTTTTCTTAAAATCTAGAACTTCTTTGAAAATCACAGGGAATTTTGTCAAACGTCTTTGGTATTTTTTCACTAGACCTGAGAATTTTCTCCCAAATCTAGTGATTTTTCGAAAAAAAATCAAGAAATTTTGCCGAAAAAATTATATAAAATCAACAAAGTATAAAAACGACGAAGTTAAATCTAAACGGACAATTTTGCTAACAAAATTGCTTCGAAAATGTTGAAGAATGTCATGTGTAATGTGCAAAAGTGGCAGGATGGATGTTCGCGTTAACCTCCAGCGAGGTCACAGCCAGTTTGCAGAGGCTGTAACCTCGAACTGGTCTGAGCTCCGGGCAAGGTATCAACCGTGAAGCTTGCCCGTGACCGGCAGAGACCTTGGCCATGGATAACGACGTCGCGACGCAAGCGTCGAGGCGCGCGCACTTGCTCCAAGCTCGATAAAGCACCGCCACACTTTTGGACCTTGACCTTAGCATCAGCCACAGGTCCATACTCTTCAAGGAACAGCGTCAACGCTCCGGATATAGCCTACCAATGTTCTGATATTTCCTGCACTCATTCTCTGGTTATAAATTTCATTGAAATTGCAAATTTGTAATGGTAACACTGCGATGGAGAATATTTTGGTTTTTTTTTAAATTACAGTGGTATTAACACGAATTTAAAAAAATGATTGCAATTATGAATAATTTGTAGTGGTACCACTGTATTCTAAATTTTTATATGATGCCCCTAATGTTTTAGAAAATGTACAGTGGAACTAATATATTTAGAAAAAATTTACTAAAATTACACTTCATTTTTGTATAATTAATAAAATAAAAATATTTTCTGTGGTACTTTTGAAATTTTTTGACAATTTTCACTTTTACCAGCACACTTGTAAAAATGGTAATCTAGGACCACTAAATTCTGAAAAATTTTATCGATTGGTACTACTGAAGTTCAAAAAAATATGTATTTCAAAAATACTCATAGAATAAGGAATTTTATTCTGTATAACAAAACAAAAAGATAAAAAATGTTATTAATGGAAAAAATGGTTTTCTAAGTTAGAATGTCATTTATCAATAAAACAATTACGTCATTGGCTTGTTATGAAATATTGAGCAAATGCCTTTTTTAACTCTACTTAAATATTAATAAATTCACTATTTTAATGAAAAATCGTTTCGATTTTTCCACTTATCTTGAAATAATTTATTATTTTTGTAAATTGGATTTAAATATTTTGAAAAAGAATCATAAAAAAAAATCGAACAAGTCTATATCAATTTTGTGATTCATCAGCGGAATTGCACAATATTGATAAAGGATGAGACAACGTTGCAGTGCACAAACAGAATCGTGGCCTTCTAACTTAAAATACATTAACATTTCATAGCCAGTTATTAAGTTGTCTTTTCGAATAAATTCAAACAAAAAATTCACATTTTAGTAATTAAATCTTCAAAAACGAAAAGTTTGTAAATCAAAATAAAAAACTTAATTAAAAATAATTATATTTTAATTCTATACAATACAATTTTTTTTAAAAAATATTTTTTTACCTGTTTTGAGTTTACATTAATAATTTAAATTAAAATTGTACCTATTCTTGAAATATTTCAACTTCATTACCTAAATTTACATGTAAGGATAAAAATAACGTAACATGCGGTCAACTCTTTGCGTGTTACATTATTTTTCTGTTTATCTAGTCAATGTCATGACTAGAAAATCGTTAAAAAAATAACGCCTTTTGTTTGCTCACAATTTTCAAGTACAAAAGTGGTGAAAAATCGAGGCTAACTGTGACGTATATAAAAAAATTCTCGAGTGGGAGTTCTTATAATTACATTCTAGACAAGAGCAATTGTGCTCTTCCTACGGTTTTTTTAGCAAAGTTCAATAACGTTATTTTCATTAAAAATTAATAGCACTTTTTTAGCAAAAATGTGTTCTGAAAAATGGTACCAATGTTGTCTTCAAAAATGGTACGAATTTTTTCCTCCAAGTGGTAACAATGATTTCCTCAAAAATAACACCAATGTTACCCAAAAAAAATGGTACCAATATTTCCTTCAAAAATGGTACCAATATTTCTCTCAAAAATGGTAGCATTAAGACAATAATTTAATGCTTACATCTTTTATACAAAGTTTTGTTTTAAAGATTCAAGTGGACATATTTATTCTAAATTTAAACTTAATTTATACATTGATTGATTTTTTCCCAGAAATATAAACACGTTTATACGTTTTTTTTAACAAAGTTCAATAACGTTATGTTCATTAAAAATTAATAGAACTTTTTTAGCAAAAAGGTGTTCTCGAAAATGGCACCTATTTTGCTTTCTACAAATTCGTACCATTTTTTTCCTCCAAGTGATACCGATGTTGTCCTCAAAAATGGTACTATTTTTTTTCTCCAAATGGTACCAATGTTTTCTTCAAAAATGTTACCAATGTTTTCCTCAAAAATGAGATTTTAAGACATTAAGACAATAATTTAATGCTTACATCTTTTATAAAAAGTTTTGTTTCAAAGTTTCAAGAATGGACATATTTATTCTAAATTTAAACTTAATTTGTAAATTGATTGGGTTTTTTTTCAGAAAGATAAACACGTTTATTATTTCTTTTGATAAGTAAGAATAAGAAAACGTGGGCTGATGATGCAGTTTGATCTCGTTTCGAGAATGGAGAAGATACGATTGACTGTAGTGTTTGGTCGGAAGTGTTGAAAAGTGTAAAATGAGCTTTACGCGGTGGCCTTGGCCTTGACATCGACCGCAGCGTCCCGACGCTACGCAGTTACATCAGAGAGCGTTCGTGTGACGCGCGGGACAAGGAGGTCGAGGAAGCCGCGGACTTTGATATAGTCATCGTTAGACAGGTAGCAGATCTACACACACAAACTCGCATATTTATAACACTTTTGTAGGGATATAGTTACTAAGAATTATCAATAAGCAATTTTGTTCTTACAATTGGTACCAATTTTTACTTCTGATTGGTACTAATTTTATTTCTAAAAATGGTACCAATTTTATAATTAAAAGGTATTAAAATTGCACCCAAAATTGGTACCAATTTTTACTTCTAAATTGATACTAATTTAATATCTAAATGTTACCAATTTGACCTTTAAATTTGGTACAATTTTTATAATTAAAATGGTTTCAATTTTGTAATTAAAAGTGGTACCAAAATTGTACCCAAAAATGGTATCAATATTACCTTGAAATAAATACTATTTATGTACCTAAAAATGGTACCAATTTTATAATTCAAAATGGTACCAATTTTACCTTAAACTTGGTACCAATTTTATTCTTAAAAATCATGCGAATTTAAACTCAAAGTTTTACTTCGAGAAACTTGACTTCAAAATTAAATTGCAAACAACTAACTTCAATGTTTTTCTTTTTTTTAGGCTCAAATAGTTAGAATAGTATAAAAAAAAACTTTTTGAAGCCAGAATTTTTGTGTCATGCTATCGACCTTAAGCACAATGAACTGGGAAGTATCTCGTTGGAGCCTTGAACGAGAGACTTGAGTGCATATAAAAAGGCCGAGGCAACTTTTAAAATCAATGATTACAAGTGTTTTAATGTACTTGGATTTTATTATTCATGTTGCATTAACGTTTGCAAGAAACAGTTTTTTTAAACTTCCATTCCATTTCATAATTCAATGTAACTTTTTGGAGGACCAACAAACAAAAAATAATTAAAAATGCATAAAATAATAATAAACAGTTTTCAACATTGTTCATGGTCAGAATCAAATAATTTTATACCGATATTTTTGAGTCAAGGTTGATTGTAAAATTGCAAAAATATTTTTTATAAAAATATGCATATTGCTTTTGCTTCTTTTGTATATTTAATTTTTTAAGTATTAAAATATATGTTTATTATATATATTTTTTTATATTAATAAAATGTCAACTCCGCACTTGGCTGCTCGATAAAAAACGTAGTTGAGGCAATAAATCACAAAAGATAACTTTCTCTGGGGTATCGTATATAAACATATTTGCATTCGTCCATATAGAGTGCAATTACGCTCAAAACAAGTGAGAAGAGAGATTCTTTAAATAAATCACAAGGTTGAGTCAAAAGCAAGGCCGTCAGGAGTATCGTCAAATTATTTATTAATAATACTTGTTCCGTTATTGGGAAAGCCAACAACTAATCGGCAAAATTGGATCAAATGCTACTTTGTTTCAAGCTGCGCACTTGAAACTACATTTTTATTTTACAAACAAATTTGTTATATGTATCAACTTTTGTATTTAAAAATCTTACCATTTTTATACTTACTTTTTTTTATACAAATCTGGATACATAAAATACATATTGGTTTTTATTTTGGTCCCAGAATTTTTGTATTTAAATTAATTATTTTGGAATAAATTTCTTCTTCTGTATTAATATACTTTTTTTTAGAAAAAAGATGTTGTTCTGTTGGTTCCAAAAGGAAAACTGACTTTTTCTGACGAGTAAAAAGCTCATTTCATAAAATATTCACCGCATCTAAAAAGCTCTGTATAATTTCGCAAACTACGAATTATGACTTGAGACATCTGTTAAATTTTCTTGTTTTCTTATTTAAATGACTTACATCTAATTATTTGCTAACTGCTGATTAAATACAAAACGTGAAATTATTTTTCATTTCTTGCCAACCCCTTTTTAATTTTTGTTCTCAAACTGTTAATTACAGAGTTTTTAAAAAATTCAACAAACATTTATGTAGACTAAAATTAAGAAAATTATAGAAACAGAAATTTGCAAGTGTATAATTTTTTGTCTTTCTTTTTATTAAATTACTATTTTGCTTCTGCGAAAATGAGCAAAAAGCAGCTTTTTCCAATTCCCTTTGGGATTTTCAGTGTTTTTGGTTTTTGGCGACCAATTAATTGGAACTCACAATTTGTGGTGTTTTGTTACAGTATTTTTTCAGCGATCATGTCGTTTCTTATTTTTACATTCACGTTGTCTGAAATGGTGGACGTTTTTGTAACAGTTACAAATTTGGACGAATTTGCAGGGAATTCGTTTATGATGTTGTCGATGATAAATGTGTGCTTCAAAATGACCTGTGTTTTGAGGTACAGAAAAAAAATTTTGACTTTGATGGAAAATTTGCAAGATTTTCCTTTTGAACCGCAAAATTTGGATGAAAAAATTATTTCGAGAAAATGCAATGAAAATGTCAGGTAATTTAATTTAAAAAAGAAATAAAATAAAAGTCAAGATTTGAACTCTTGGCTCCAAAAAGTTCATTTTTATACAAAGTTTTGAGTTCAAATTTTAAATTTTTCTTTTTTTTAATTATGTTTTCACTAAAGTTTTTTTTTATAAAACAGGTCAGTTACATTTTTTTATGCATTATTAACCGAGACAACAGTGACATCTATAACAATAAGATCGTTTTTCGGAGCTGCCAAGGGAATTCTGGCTTTTAGGGCCTGGTTGCCATACAAATGTGACAAAGCAGCAATTTTTTGGCCAACTTTTGTACACCAAACTGTGGCTCACGTAGCAGGTGGCTCAATACAAGTTGCAAACGAATCTTGGATTGTAGGAATGGTGTTACAATTGTCTGGACAGCTAAGAATTTTGAAATGTCGATTTCAAAATTTGACCAAAATTGTTACAAGCAAACAAAAATTGTCGATGAAACAATTAAAAGTACATGACGATTTGGTAAAGTGTTTTTTGTACCATAAAGCAATTATGAAGCAAGTATTTTTTCGCATTTTAAAAATAAAAATATATACAATTTTTTGGGAATGAATCTTTGGACAACTTTGTAACAAATTTTGACAAAATAGTATGCAAATATTTATACCTCTGAAAAAATTATAGTGAGTTTTTCAGAGTAGTTTAGATCAGCAATTTTCAACAGTTTTTCAGAATGCTCATACAATTTTTTGAACGTTTTTTTAGAAATATTCAAAGATTCATTTTCAAAAACAAAAACTTGTACATTTTATTTAAAATATATAAATTTATAAAAATTGCTCGAACTAATTAAAATGTTGGAAAATCAAATTTATTTACGGACAATTTTCTAATAATGAAAGAAGACAAATTTATAAAATTTAGTACATTTTTTTAGTTGTTGCAAAAATTTAAATATACCTATAAAATTATAGTTAAATTTACAGAATTTTAATCAATTTACTAAATTTCAGTCAATTTTATTAAGCAGAACTAAAGTTTAGAAAAGTGTACACATTTGTACATTTAGCAAAAAAATATACTTAAATTCAATGAAAATTCTTAATTAAATTTGCTAACTTCTATTCAATCTTAGAAAATTATTTAGTATAAAAGCCAAAACTTGATAAGTTTTCTTTTATTAGTTTCTTTTCAATATTAGTTAAATAGATGATGATATTAAGGATATTCACTGTGGAAAAAAGGATAATTATAATCGAAAAAACTATATATCATGGTTTAAGTGAAAATGATTATAATTTTGTTTAAGACCACAGAATAATATAAGCAAGTTTTTGGATGATTTTTAAACTTTAAATAACATTTAGTTTTGAATGCTCACAGTTGAGAGTCTATTTTCCAGCAGATAAAATACAGTACAATTTTCAAGTTTTATCCAATTTCATAGTTCAAAATTAAAACTGATTCTTTGAATCATTTTGTTCAAATTCCCCACAATAAAAATTAAAATTTTATTCAATTATATAAAATTTGAAAATGATTCAAAAAATTAATTTTAAGTTTATAAATAAAGTTGGATAAAACTTGAAAATTTCACTGTATTTTATTTGCTGGGAAATAGACTCTCAATTTTGAGCATTGAAAAATAAACATTATTAAGTTTAATGTTCCCCCACCAGTGAATATTCTTAAAGTAAATTTTCGTCAATTTAGATGCATCAACTTCCATTTTTACAAAATATCTTGACTAAAATTATGCTAAATTGCTTTATAAGAACATAATTAAAATTCAAACATTTGAATAACAGTTGTTAGCTTTGCAGAAACACTTAATTGGATAATAAATACAGTAATATTTGTACAATTCTCCATGAGCTCGCTAATAATTTGTCTGAGTGTTTATTTGCTATCGCAAATGGCATTTCCGAGTGCCCAATTTATGTCTCTCATGCTTTACTTAAGCTGCATGCTCATCCAAATCTTTTTATTTTGTTGGTACGGAAATGAAGTTATTTTGGAGGTAAATTACCCATTTTTTATTTCAATATTGTTATAACAGTTACCAAAATATTATTCAACACTTCTAGAGTTTTAGTATTGAAAAAATTCTCGACAAAGTAGATTGGCTGAATTTTGAGATCAGAAGTCAAAAAAGTTTCATTTTTTTGATGATGCGTTGCCGCAAACCCGTCAAATTTACGAGCAGTTTTATGGTCACTTTATCCATAGATTCATTTACAAAAGTACGCCATTTTTTACAAAACTATTTTGTTTAAAAAAATAAAAAATCAGTTTTGTATAAAAAAAATTTACTTTTTCAGATTTTAAAAACTGCATATTCAGTTTACAATGTTTTACAGCAATCGGAATAATGTTTATAAAAAAACACTTACATCTGTATATAAATATAAAGTTTAAATGACAAAAGACTTTGAATTTTGAATAAAGTTCTTTATTTTCAAATGAAAACTGTCAATTTTATATAATCATAAAATAAAACAGTCGTAAAATATATAACATGCATATTTTTATTATTTATGATGGTACATCATAATATAATATTATCTTTCTAAACACAACGCTAACATATAATTCTGTACGTTCCAATGCTAATGATAAAACTTTTTTTTTGTTTATTGGCAAACGAAAAAAATGCTTCAAAAATATGTTTATTTTTACACATAAAATAAAGCGCACTTGTCACTTTATCAATACTTCTTTTTTTCTTTTTCATTTAGATAAATGCTCTGAGGAACGAAACACTTAGAGTGAATTTCATAAACATTGTTTTGTTGAATTAAAATTGCAAAAACAATGTCTACGAAATTAAACTGAATAATTAACAGACACGTTTTAAACGCAAAACTATTTTTTTATTATTTGTGTGGAATGATCGTTTTTTCTTGTCTAAATCTGAAATAAAAATAAACACAACTGCGTCACTAGATTAAAAAAAGTGATAGAAAATATGCGATTGAACTTTAATCAATCTTTTGATAGAAATTCGATGAGTTAGAAGTTGCTAACAGACGAACATAGAAATACAATTATGATAACTAGTTATAAATGCAGAGTTTGTAACATAATGGAATGAAATATGGCAATCTATGGAAACAAAAGTTTGATAGAAGATACTTTTTTTAATCTTTCGTTGGTATTAATTTTATAAAATTTATTATAAAATTTTAATTATTATTATTTATACGTTTTCGAAAAACTGTGAAGTATTAACATTTTTTTTACATAATAAGAAAATTTGTTACATTTATAAAACGTTCTACAAATTTAATTTGAAATAAAAGATACATTTATATGATAAAAAATTCAATTAAAAAATTCCAATGAAAGATTAAAAATCCTGAATATAAAATCTTTCTTCGTCCCGTTTTAATTTAAATAAACATATTCATAGCGCACTGAATATAAACATTAGGAACCATAAAAGTATGACATTAAGACTTTTAAATAAATCATTCACTCAATTTGAAACAAAAATTCTTTAAAGCCGCTTCAGTGCGAAATATCGAACCCTTTTAAAAGCTTGAAAGCCCCGCAGTATGATAAAAAAATGCCGTATCAATTCGTACATAATATTATTTTAAATCCAAATCGGATGTTTTTTAACATCGATTTAGATCAAGGCACTTGATCCCCGTGATTTCCGGTTTTAAATATAAAATTTGCCGACAAAAAACTGCAATGCTGACTGAAAAACTAGTTAAGTTTCATTTAAGGTGAAATGTCAAATCTATAGTCACGGAGTTACTTTTTTGTAAATTACTTTATTATAGAGAAGTAACAATTCTTATTAAAAATAACTTTTCTTACTTGATTTTAATCCCTTTTAATGACAAAAAGAGCTCACAAGAGCAGGATTTTTTAAATTTCTTGTTATAATTAAGTAATTTACAAAAAAGTTACTTCGTGACTTTAGCACTCATATGTCACCTTAAAAATAATTTTTTTTCTCTTAAAACTTGTTAAAAAGTGAAATTACACGATTTTTATAAATTGACAGTAAGACAGATCTCTGTCGGTAATTTGTTGTCTCCTTAAATATCGATTCAATTTGTAATTGAATCCTAAACAAGTGATCATTAAAAAAGTTATTAAACGTTTTTATAAAAACATTCTTATTTTTGATCGAACAATTTTCATTATAAAATATTTAAATTAACCACAGTAAACTGACTTACCGACCTAATTAAATTTTTACTTATTATATAACCAAATCTTTCTATAAATGCTTATTTTTATATTTACTTTTTAAACGTTAAAGTCGAGTTTGAGATTGTCGGTAAGTCAGATCCGGGTCGGTAATTGTTTTTTTGATCCTCTTAAATATCGACTCAATTTACAATTGAATCAAAAGTCATTGACTTTTTTTACCGCAGTGAAAAGTTTAGTCTTAAAACAATGATTAATGAAGAATAAAGTTCAACATGAAATTGTAGATGGCGTTACGCCGCGTTTGTTCTTAGAACAACGAGTCGAGTATTTTGGCAAATTTGCTTGGAAACAGGCAAAATTGATAAAAAAAAACAGTTATATAAAGTGGCATTTTTTTGTTTTGTCTTCTTATATTTGGGCCAACTTGACGTAGTTTGCCGGTAGCATGCCATGACGACCGGTACGCTGCACAACGCCGGTCATCCAGCCGCCTTCAATGGCCGTGCAGTTGACTATCAGATCTCCACAACAGAAGCTAACCTCGTCATGATCTTGGGCTTCGTAGTCGTAGATAGCTTGATAGACACGCTATGAAAATAAAATATTGTTTAGTACATTAAACATCGTAAATTTTCTATTCTAGGGAGGAAAATGATCATTTTTTCGCTAGAAAGAAAAGTGGTGGTTTCCTTCCTTAGAAAGAAAAGTGATGGTTTCCTTCCTTAAGAAGAAAATTGAATTTTTTCTACCTTGGGACAAAATTATTCTTAAGAGAATAGACAATACCGACATTACCAGTATTTACAGATTTGTTAAATAAAATTAATAATACAATTTAATGTATATTTTGAGGAGATAATCGGTGTTCTTTGTCACTCAAAGAACATTTTTGCGTTTTGAAAATCACTTTTTGTTTTCTCGTTAGTCTGAATAAATATAAATCTATTCTGAAAACACAGAATTGTTCTCCCAATGACAATGAACTCCGACTATCTCCTCAAAATTTAAATTAAATTGTGTTGTTGCCGAGAAATGAAAAATACCTAAATCTGGGGGAAAACAACTTGTATATCTTCTTAATCTGAGAACTTTGTTTTTATTAAAATGAAACATATAAAAATGAACCAATTTGTAGAAAAAAAAATTATTAATATTTTTAAAAACATTACCCCTGTAGTCATAGGTGGTGGGGGTGGTTGGTGTTGTGGCAAATTGTTGTTCATAGCAGGCGTCAGTGAACCGTAGTATTCATTAACTGGATCTATGTCTGCCACTGATCCAATTTTCCGTGTAGGTGGATTCGTAACTATAAACATTATGATTAATGATTTTAATTTGTTTAACTAGTACAGTGAAAACTGTAAAAATGGGAAAATTTTGTGAAAAGCTGTATTACCGACCATTCCTACTTTACCAAGAGAATGTAATAACAAATTCTAATTTATTGGCGATGATAAGAATTAAATAACAATTGTTGTTGAAACGATGATAAGAAAAAAAGAATTTTATTAACAAAATCAAAACATTATCAACAAAAATTTCTGTATTATCGATAGATATCTGCATTATTAATAGAGATTCTAGTAACGTCAACAACATTTTTATATTTTCGACAGACAATTTTTTAATTTCAGTGAACATCTTAATATTTTTATAACAAAATCCCTGCATTATCGATGAATACTCTTGGTTTATCAATCAAAATCACTGTATTATCGACAAAGATAGCAACTGTTTTTTCTTTAACGATAAAAATAATATTTGTTTATTGACAAAGTTCATCAATAAAGATCTCTGTAATACCGTCGAATAAATAATACCAATTAAGTTATCTGCATTATAAGCTAATTTTTCTATATTACGATACAAATTTACTAACAAGTATAATATTTATGTCTACTTTATCAAAAATATTGATAAATATTACTGCTTTACCGAAATAATCATTAATTTCTTATCGACAGATCCCTGTATAATCGATATAGGTTCTTACATAATCGATGGATATTTCTTTATTATCGACAATGATTCCTACTTTACCGACTTTTTCGATTTTTCAACCTTAAAAGAAAATCAGTCAATTTTTAGCACACTCTAATTTCTATTGTATCGACAAAACTAATAACTACTTCACCGACAATAATAATGATTACTCTCTTATCGACATAGAAGCCTGCATTTTCGATAAAGATATTGTATTATCGACAATAAATTCCTACTTTACCAACAACTTTTTTCAAAATTTTCAAAAATATTAGCTGTGTAAATGAATTCAGATGAAAATTTGTAATGTTTTAGCACATTTGAAGCGTAAAAACCTACCTGCGCCCTTGTCACTAGTGTAAATAACAGTAGTAGCGGTCTGCCTAGCGGAATATGGGCTGGGTCTGGCTTCGCTAAGCGGGTCATAATCAGCGATCCTTCCGGGCGTCCTTGGCACCGACGGACTCGCTGTCCTAGGTGGTACTGGGTTCGCGTTCACAGTCACACTGGACGCCGGGGCAATCGTGCCGTCCGTGTACTCTACATATTCTGAGCACAAAGCAGACACAAAAAAGCTAGCGATAACTACACAATTTTACCTTCCCTATTTTATTATTATTTAAAGCATTTTAATGTTCCTTAATTTTTTTATGTAAACACAAATGGATAAAAGCCAAATCATTATTATTATTTATATTATTATTCTTGTATAATTTGTTAACAAAAATGTCTTACCAATTTGCTCGCCATTTTCGCCAGTCATTGTTCTCTTCTGTTCCATAATGGCCTTCTTCTGCAGCTCACCGTGGTAAGCCACGTTTGATATGATTTTGCTGTTCTGCTTAATTCGCAAAGTCTCAGGGTCGTCGGCAATCTGTGTGAATTTGCCTTTTGCCTTCTCGAATTCCGCGTGATACTTCACGTTGCTTTGTATTTTTGTGTTCTCGGCGATGCGTTTCATCTCGGGAGTCTCCGCCATTGCTGTGGCCTTTGCTTTTGGTATGTGTCTGAAAACATAATGATTTTGTCAGAAAAAATGTTAAATTTATTGTTACCGACAAAACTTCCTGCATTAACGACATTGCTGGCAAGACAGATTCCTGCATTACCGATATAATAATAAGAAAACTGTCTGTATTACCGACCATGCTAATAAAAACAATTCTTGTATTAGTGACTGTTGATAAGAACAATTCCTGTTTAACTGACAAAGCAGATATAAAACGATCCTTGTATTACCGACATTTTTTATAAGAAGTCCTATGTTATCGACAATAAATACCGACGAGGTTGATAAAAACTATTCTTATTTAATTTATCTGTCGGTAAAAGTGAAATGTGTAAGTTTTTAATTGCAAAATGTATTTAGGTGGTCGGCAAAAAGTGAACATTTCTGTTATATCGACTTTAATTTTGTTTATTTTGTAATAAATAACTTTTTAAAAAAGAAGTAAAATTTTGAAAGAAAAGCATATTGTTTTATGTTAAATTTATAGTTTTAGACAAAAACTAGTGTACAAATTAAATTAAATTTGAAAAGTTTTTGTGCGACATCAAGGTTGAATGAAAAGTAGGTAACAATATGTCAAAGAGGCAAACGCGCTTCAAGATGTGTGTCACGAGTTTGTTATCCTTATACGGTACCAGTCATTGTACCGTCGAACGCCGTGTTATGTAACGTGATACCGCTGCCACGAATAGTGTGTCAATGGTATTCCGCGGATCAGGAATAGATGTGTCAAGATAGCCCGCCATCTTTTGTCAGAGTGATTTAATTAATTTGCAAGAAGACCTTTGCACGATTTCTTGAGAAAAAAAAAAAATTATATCTTTCGACGCCATCTTGAGAAACGCCATTTCGGGTTAAAGAACTGGATTGGGCCTTGTGAAAATGGTGACATGCGATAGTTCTAAAATTTATAAAGTTAAAAAATCAATAATGCAGTGGCGCCAATACAATTTTACAACATTTACAGTGATATTATCAAATTTTTTAAATTGAATAAAGTTTTCTAAATTTAGGGGACATTTTTTTTAAATTTTTGAAATCGTGGTAATATTACTGTAAAAATGTTAACAATATGTTCATAACGCTGGGAAATTGTTAAATTTAGTGGACATTTCTTACAAATAAGTAATACCACTGCAAGATTTGACAAATTTTAGTACTATTTTTGTGAATTTTTCAAATTTATGTTGATATCACTGTAAAACCTTTAAATTTAGTGGAAATTCTCAGTGTTGCCACTACAAAGTTGTAAAAGCTCAGTGATATCATTGCCCAAATTCCAAAACTATGTTGGTACCACTGTAAATGTTTAAATGTACAATTTCAAATCCAAAAATGATTTAAAATTTAAAAAACAATCTCTCTGGATTAAATTACAGTCTGAATCTCGATAAAAAAAAGATTGTCTGAGCAATTCGCGATTATCTTTCATTGTTCAGCGAGTTTTCCGGCGAAATCAGAAGAGAATTTTAATGGACAAATGAGGGGCTTCTCCAGTCTGACATATCCGACGTTCGTAATTGACGTCCCTCAACGCAGAAGCCCCACAGAACTTAGTACAACTTAAGATCATCGAAGCCAATACAGAAAACTCTGGGCTTAAATCGAGGCTAGAAAAAAAATTGGAGCTCATTTGAAATTGTTTTTCCAGTAATTTTAACAATAAAAAATACTTAACTCTTTATACACTTTATCAGTTGTTATGATTTTTGTATATATTTTTTTTTATGATAATTGAAAATAATTTTCCCTTTTTATTTTTCTTATATTATTTGATATGCCACTAAGTGCATGAATAGAAAACCATATAGATTACATGCAAGTGCATGTTGAACACACTTCACAAGTCTCAAATTAAATACGACAGTCACGTGTGTTTATTAAGAGCCTGATAACATCGATGTCACTGATGCGTGTGTAATTTTTCCGGTCTTTTTAATGAATCGTCATTTTATTAACCAGTTGATTCCATCAATTTTCTTTTAACACGCAAATGAAATTGTTTTAAAACAAAATTATTAATTCATATTAAACTTAACACTTGTTTGAAAAATATTTGCAAAAATTTTTACTGAACTTTTTTCGGAAATCTTAAATATACTTACAATTCCAAATTTGAGTAAACTTGTAGTACAAAATTCTAGTAAACTTTTTGATAAATTAATCTCAATTATTTAGTACTAAAATTAGTTTTAAAATAGCTTCTTTATATTTAGTAGAATTTTTTCTTTTTTTTCTCTCGTAAATTTTCCTATAAAAACAAAAGTTTAGTGAACAGAAGATGAGCTTTAAAAATAGTTTTTTAAACCGAAATTCGTAAAACCGCCATGACGCATGCAAATGACTCAGTTTGCGTCACAATTTCGAAGTGCGAACTATATATATGCTGCAACGTGGGCTTTTCGCGGTAAAATAATTGATGCGGCCATAAGAAACTTTATTATATCTCTGCATCAACAAACTTTATATCGAATTTTATTTACCAAAAAAAAAAAAAAAATATATATAAATATACTTTAAATTGAGTTCAATCGACCAAAATTCATTTTTGACATTAATTTTGCAATCAATTATAATATTATGAAATTGCGAACTTTCTTAAACAATCTCATTGAGAGTAAGCAGTTTTTCAGTTACGTAATGAATTTCGCTGAAAAATGTTCTGAGGTAATTTCTTGTTTAACTCTTCGGATTCAAATACATTAAATTCTTTTGCTACATTAAAAGAAAACGGAGAAAATTTTAAGTATACAAAATTAAATATAACAAAACTTAATCAAGTTTTAAGAATAACGAAATTGTGGAAACAAATGTTAGTGACATTTTATCTGATGCAGCAGAAATAACTAAGTTTAGTAAAATTAGCTAAATTTTTTATTAAACTTATTTTTCGTTCGTGTAAGTCTTTGGTTATCTATAACTGCACGTTATCTCATTTTTGCTTGCACTTTATAGTTAAACTTATGTATCTGTACATGTATGAGTTTGTGTGTGTGGAGATTATCGCAGGAAAGCGTTAGAAACTTTATCACGCTTCCCCTCGGAGCTCCTTGCGCAACAAACGTTACTTTTTCTTTCCGTCTTAAAGACAACGACACAATATCATCTCAGTCCATAATTCATGCCTTTGTCGTCGACGATTTTATTTCAACTTTTATGTAACACAAATCATCGCTTTCACCATTATTTGAATATACAATTTTGTAGCTAAAATCCTAATAATAAATTAATAATTAACCTTTTCCACCAAAAATACTCAGATGTCATAAATTTAAACTAAAAGTTAGTAAATTTAAAATACAAAAATTCATTAAGAAAATTTAATGAAATTTATGTTGTCTACATTAGTGAAAATATTGAAAAACTTCTTGTGATATAAACAAGTATCATAATTTTGAAATTACTTTTACACAAAAAACTTGCATTCTATGTGAACAATAAATTTGTAATCAAATTATTTATAGTCATTAGTTTTTTATTTATTAATCAACTGACTTTATTTTGATTATAAATAATACAAACGTGACATCATATGACGTTTCGGTTGCCTATTTTTGCTTATCAAATATTTTTAAAAAATTGTTACTGTAAATAAATTCTGACCTAACATTCTATAAATTCACTTATGGTTTCGTCCAATTTACAAGAAAAACCTGAAATTTCAATAAAAGCTGGCATCTATTGGAAAGCATAGAAAAGAAGTAGATATTATTACTTTAAAAATTATCTATAATGAATTTTGTTTATAGTTTTATCATAAATTTTTGATAATTTTTCCGTGTCCTTTTGGTTATACAGTGAAGCTTTTTATTTCTGAATAAAAACCATTCCGAAAACGAGCCTTTTGTTGTAATTAATGTGGAACATGTCGAAATGTGAAATAGTGAGAATTTTTTTAAATTGTATACACGATTTTATCTAAATGTCTTACTCATGATGTAAAATTTTGAGAATTATCGGCTATCTCTAAGCTTAGATATTTAATTTAAAATTCGGGCAAAATGATAAATATAGATATACAAGGAATGCATTTTGTAAATATTTTGAAATGAAAAATCTCAAAATTGAGTTTGCGAAACTTGTTCAAATTTTGCACAAGCGTTTATGATAATTAAACATACACATGGTTCAATTTTGATCAAAATCTGACCTTTAACAACAATTCATATTTTTAACTTGCCAACTTGCATGAAAAAATTGTATAACTTTTTAAAAGACGTATAGAACGACTTATTAGACAGATATTAACAACTTTCTATAAAACTATTCATAAATTGTTAAAAATACTACAATTAATTATCGTTAAAAACTTTTGGTTTTGACTGTCCGACATGTCCCACCTTAAATACACTGTTTATTTATACGTCACAGAGGATTGAAAATGTATAATGTCGTATAAGTTTATAGATTAGGATTTCTACTTTGAAGTGTTTATTTCTTTGAGAACAACAATCGATGAACGGACATTGATAAATTTAAATATGTTGAATAATTAAAACTGAAAATTAGCGAAAACATATTTTTTTATATTTGTCAGATTTTTTGATATTAATATATTGGCGCAGTTTTACAAAATGAACAAGATTTCTTTCAAATAATTTCAATACGTTGAAATGGATTAAATACGCCAAATGAAAGAAACGTGACTTATGCGTATTAAATTACCAATACGCCTGAATACGAGTTCAAATGCTAGGCGTTAAGAAAGTTAAAAAAACTACTTTCTATAAAACTATTCATAAATTGTTAAAAATACTATAATTAATTATCGTTAAAAACTTTTGGTTTTGACTGTCCGACATGTCCCATCTTAAATACACTGTTCATTTTCTGGTTTGAAGGTGGCGCACAGTGGTTCCAAAGGCACGTAAAATGGACAAAAATCGGTGACCGCCACAAATCTTTATTAACGGCTCTAATCAATTTTTTTAGTTCTTTTAACATTAAAAAGTGCGAGAAAACTGCTAATAATTGCACCCGGATAACTAATTTATATTCGCGATGTTCATAATTATACCATTATCGTCAAAAAAGTTAAGCAGTCTTCACAACGAATTGAAATTTTTTTTCAATTTTCCATCTTTATTAATTTTTAGACGACCTAATCTTAAAAAATAATGGTACAAATAGAAAACAACTAATTTAACCTTATTCTTATTTTGAACTGAATTTAAATTTTCTCCCAAAAATGTAAGCAAACTTGTAATTCTAAGGTGCTTTTTTTACAATTATATTCTATAAAAATATAATTGATGAAATGTTAGAATCTGTTCTTTGTGTGTGACGATAATGGTATAACTATGAAAATCGCCAATACAAATTAGTGATCCGGATGCAATTATTAGCAGTTTTCTCGCACTCATTTTGTTCCTATTATTATAGTGTTCAAGAAAAAGTGAGTTTGGAAGTACAAAATATTTTTACATTAAGAAATTTAAAAAAAAGAAAAAAAAAGACTTTTACACTCAATAGTAAGTCTAAAATCTAAAATTAAATACAAAACGTCGGCGAAATAATAAATATAACCTAATTTCAGTGGTTTTACATAAGATAAAAATTTTGTAACAAGTTGTCATTAAAAAAATATTTTTCGATATGTACTTCAAATAATTTTTAAAATTAAACTTTACTTACGCTTCGCAAAAAGGCTCTTTATTAAATCCTTTGTACGTTCGCATATTTAAGGTCATATTGCATGTTTTACATTTGAAGCACTGCTTATGCCATATCTGAAAAAAACAAATATTTTATTAGATCATTTAATAATTTGAGGAAAAAATAATAAATTAAAAAATACTGCTTTGCGAAATAAATTTGAAAGATAATAAAAAAAAAAGATGAACAGGAAACTTATAGTTTGATGCAAAATTTGTGCAAGACCGCGGGAATTGCGAAATCCAATGCATGCAGCTATTTTTCATTGTGTTTCGAAGTCGTTAATGAGAGTATTTTAGAGCGCACATTCTTTTGTTCGATGCACCGCAAAACTTCAAGTTATGCTAGCATAAATTAAATTCTAGTTTTTTTGTTTATTTTTAAATATGTCAGATAATAATTAATTGTCCATCTCTATTATTTATTTAGAAATTTTTTTATCAATGAAAATCATTTTTGACGAAAAATTTGAATTTGAATTTCGCGCCTTTTTCTCATAACTATCTACTTTTACATAAGGGTCCGAGCATAAGTCAAGATCTGTATAAGCATTGGTGGTTCAGTGGTAGAATTCTCGCCTGCCACGCGGGAGGCCCGGGTTCGATTCCCGGCCAATGCAATTTTTTTGTTTTTTCCTATACAGAAAATTAATTTAACATTTTCAGTATTAGTTTCTGTCCAATAACCGAAGTTAGGATTTCCAATTTTTAAATAAACTATATATTCAGAACATCACAATAAACCGGAAAATTTGTTGCGACACCTTAAAAAATAATTTTGTTCAAAAAAATTGTTATCGTATATTTTGGTACCTTGAAGTGTTCTCTTCAAAGTAGTGTAATGATTTGTAACAATTTTTTATTTTTCAACCGATTTCCAATTCTTATTTTTAAAATACAGCTTATAAAAAGACGAAAAAGTTGTTCAGACGGATTTTTGATCAACTTTGTTTTTTTTTTTTTACAAAGTATGATGTTTTTGTCAAATTTTTTGCTCATTTTTTAGCACAACTTTATACATTCTTCAAAATGTCAAATTTTCAAAAATACACATTTTTGAAAGAAATCGTTAATCAAAAATCCGTCCAGAGAACTTTTTCATCTTTTCATTATCTGCATTTAAAAATAAACAAAATTGAAAAACAGGTGAGAAATATCAAATTAGGAGCATTTTGAAAAAGTTTTTTTGACATTTTATTTTAAAAATTCAATATAAATTCGACATTATTTTTTATTGCAGGTAAATTTCTTGTTAAACAAATGAAAATGATGAATTACATTAATTCTATAATAAATATAAAACTAGCCATTCGGGTGAACGGTCTCCTAAAGTTGATTAATTTTGCATTTTTTTAATTCAGATATAAAAAAATGATATTCCTGGTAAACTTCGAAAAATGCAAAACTCTTACTTTAAAAATCGCTCTAAAAAAGTCCAAATTTTACTAAAACTCAGTTTTTTAAGGAAACCTCGTTAAATATGCTTTACCTGAACATCTCTAAAAGTCTTCAATTATGAAAAGTTTCCTAAATTGGAATTTTTCAATGTTACAGTAAGAGTTCATATCATTATTCAAATTTTCTGAATTCTTCTTTCCTACGAGATAGAAGAAAATTTTTTTTTATAAACTATTGAACACATGTTTTCGAAAATAAAATATTTCCTTCTCATTGTGCGTTAAAGATCGCAATTTTGCATAACTCCTTATCTATATTACAATTACTATTAATCTTGATCTCGCTATAGCACGTGAATAGACACCATCGTTGAAAGTGAAAGTTCATCCGTTATGGCAGACATCGAACGAGTAGGAGTGATTTGATGGAAAACAATGACAGGGAATCCAGATATGCAATTATTACTAAATACCAAACGCCGGATGCCGCCAAAAAATATTGCGATTTCAATCTTGGCGCCACATATCCTAAAAATTGAGTATTTAAAAAAGTAACATTTCCAAATTTTAGCTTCAATTTATTTTAAAGGACATAATCCAAATAATCTAAATGTAAACTTAAAATGTACGATTTTTATTTGTCATGTTTTTCAGTTTTGTGCGCCACCTATTTCTGTTAAGGTTCAGTAAACCAAGAAGTAGAAATTGGTCAAAGTGATTTTTGATATTTTGCTTCTTAAAAATTGTATGCATTTTATGAGTAATTTGAGACACTTTAGATAAACTAGAAAAACTTTGTTATTTTCAATAATATCAAAAACTTTGAAATTAAAGCTAGAAACAAATAAACTTAAGTTTAAATAACTTCAAATGTGTAGCTTTTAAATTTAAAATTCCGGATTTTAACTTTAATTTTTGTAGTTTAGATAAAGACATTTTTATTTTTATTAGCTCACAGTTTAGTGCGATAATTATTAACAGTATTTTATTGCATAATAATCTGAAAATTTGCAACAATTTGTTTCTTTACCAAAGGGAAAATTGTTCTCCAATTAGCTGTCGGTAATTAACTCTGTCATAATTCTGCGTACATCTAGGTTAATAACTGCATGATAAATCTTCAGCTGATTCATCGAATTCTGATTTGTAAGATTTTAAGTACTTTAACAATAACTATGTCTAAAAAAAATTCCAAAAGTTATTCAAAGAAAGAGTTAAAATTTAGCTAATAAAATTTGCTTTTTAAATGTTGTAAGCAAATTTGGATAACAAATTAATTTTAAAAGTACATTTTAATTATCAAATTAGCAAAATATGTGTACACTCTTTGCAATCGAAATAAATTTCAGCTTTTTATAAACTCTTTGTTTGAAAATGTACAAAGAAGAGCAGTGATAAATTCAGATGACACTTTTTAAATTTAGCTTTCCTTAAAGTGAGACAGACAAAACAAATGTCTTGGCACGAAACGTCTCATTTTATCTTGATTACAAAATTTCAGATGAATGAGCAGTAAGCACACGATACCGCTGCGTTCTCTAATACCTTATTGTCTTATCGAAAGCCTTTTCTGACACACTTTTGCGAGATAAATATTTGTCATTCGTTGATATATAGATATTAGAAAAAAATCCAACTAAATCCGCGTTTTTCTTGCTAATCAAGTTTTAGATTTTAATTAAGTTTACTCAATTTCATTTGTTCACAATTACGAGAAAATATAAATTCAACAAAGTATCTAATTTTAATAGTCAGTATAATTGTAAATGATTTACATAAAATGTACATAAATGTAACTCCTCATTGAGCTGCATTATTTATATAAATCATTTTTATAAAATTAAAAGATTTTTCATTAGATGAACAATTGTGCACTTCGAAAGGTTTGATTAGTTATTTCTAATTCATTTAATGAGTATTAACAATTTGTCATGTATTTCAATGAAGACAAAATATTATTTTCCAATTTTAAAAATTATTTTGCTTTATTTATATGTAGTGAAATGTACTTATAATATTTATCAAATTACATGTATCTCTCAATCAAAATTTGTGATAAATTAAATGAGTGTTTTATTGTTAGATATTTATAATTTTTAATTTATTAATAAACGATACAAAATAATTCTTTCAAAAAAAAGTAATGTATAATTGCATGAATAAAATCGTATAATATAATTTGTCCGATGCACAGAAATTGCCAAATTTTAACATTTTTATAGACAAAAAATTATGTTTTTTTAATGCAGATAAGATGAAATATGTTATATATGAAACAGGTTTTTCAATTCTTTTGTTATAAATAATTATAAAATATTTAAAGAATTAAAAATATATATATACTAATATTTATTTATTTGACAAAAAAAAATATGTACACGATTTACATAAATAACATAACCCAATAAGGAGTTACATTTGTGTAAATTTCAAGTAAACTTGGTGCATACAATTTACATCAAAATTACATAAACTTGGCTATAAGGGAATTTATTCATTTTAGTTCATTTTAGCTAATAAAATTGGCTTTCTAAATGTTGTAAGTAAATTTTGATAAAAAATATATTTTCAAAGTAAAATTCAATAAATTTTGAGTTGATTTACATAGAATATTTTTGTAAATCAAAAATTCCAAATTTGGAACCTTAAAGATTTGAATAAATTAATTTATTTGGACCGGCACAAGTAACCCCAAGAGGAAGTGTCTTAGCTAAGTTACTTGAGCTTGTTCTAATTGTTCTTCATACGTTTCAATTCATCTCCGCCCTGGTGAATATGTAACATGAGATGATTCAGTTTAATCTTTCTCTTCTCAGCTAGCAGCTAAATATTTTTAAAAAATTACATTTTCGAAATTAAAAAACAATTTTTAACTTTTTTTATCTCCAAGTTTTGAATGAACCTAAAAAAAATAAAGAATCATATTAATTTTTACAAAAAAATCAAATTAAAAAAATTACAAAATTTGACAATACTGTCAACCAATAGAAAATATTTTCCGAATTATTAAAAATTGTCAAACTGTAAAAAAGTGTTTTTTAATTTTTGTTTCTTCTAAATTTCGTAGTGATGCGAACAATAAAACTAATAAATTCAAATCTTTGTACATTTTAATATGACCTTGTATTGGAATTACGACATGTACATTAAGTATAATTATGTCTGCAAAGTCGTGTGAAAAGTTTTTCGATTATATGAAAATTATTACAAAATTTTGCATAAATACGGAATTTTCCGAATAAATTGTTTCCGGGAAATTTCATAAATCATGTTTTAAACATAAAAAATTAATATTTAATAATAAAAAAAAGTCTGCTTTATTTCCAACTTATTTTCTGCGTTAATTTATTTAAAACCAAAATTTTATTTGTCATTAAAATTTGTGCATAGATTTCTCGATAATTTACTCTTCAGAAATCGGGAAATACAAAACAAATTACGTACATTAAATTGTCATATACAAATCATTATGCCAGCACTAAATTGAATGTTTTCCAGTTGAATTAACACGTGATTAAATTAATTACTCTTTTAATCAAATTTAATTTCTAATTATACTAACATTCCTATAACTATATATATATAATAATAAACTTTCAAAAAGTTCGTTACATAAACAATTTTTCTAATTCAAATCAATATTTTTGTCCAAACAAAAATAAACAAACATTTTTTTTCTTTAATTGTTACAAAAAATAAACAAACATTTCTGACACTTGGCGGACGCTTCGACCTAACCAAAAACTCGACTCTGTCTCTCTCACTCTCGCATCCTCTCTGTCGAATCTCTCTGTCCTTTTCTCTCAATAAGAAATGTGTAATAACAAAAAACGTAAAAGATGAATTTTTTTTCGGTGTTGTTGAGAGTAAATTCGGCAACGCTGCAAAAATGTTCTACGCACCTTGTCAAGGCACTTGAGCTCCTCGAGCGGGTAGACCGTTTTCTCGCAGCGGGCGCACTTTTTGTTGCTCATTTTTGTCGCTCAGGCTGGACGCAAACACACAAAACTCAACACACAATTTTTCTTTATTAAATATCACATTTAAATCTCACACGTGGCACTGTACTGCGGATTAATTCGAGTCGCTTTCAGGACGGAGTTTTCAGACAACACCACGAGAAATAAGCAGCAGCGCGGCCGACAGTAACATCGCCCGCTCGCCAGTCGCCTCCACACCTAGCCGCAAAAACTCGATTCGTACGAGTGACAGAAATGGAGGCGGCACTGCGCTAGTCAGTTCAGCGGTTTGAGCGCAACTTTGTTTTTTTTTTTTATTAATTGTTTTTTTAAATAAAAAAAGTGCAAAAATACATTTTTTAGTTT